>JANJGK010000005.1:1112508-1155203 GCA_039081455.1 Macrobrachium rosenbergii
ACACTGAGGGACCTGGGGCAACCCGAACGAACTGTAAGGTCTGCAAGGTCTCTCTCTCTCTCTCTCTCTCTCTCTCTCTCTCCTCTCTCTCTCTCTCTCTCTCTCTCTCTCTCTCATGTCAGAATAAAAAAAAAACCCATATAAAAACAATATAATCGTGTCGTTGTATGTCCTCAGTTTTTTCAATACATTTCCTGTCTGACTTATCATTCCATAATTTTCAAGAAGTTGTAATTCTTCAATATTGTTAACTGTGACCGTTGCCCCGTCATTATCATCGTGCACTTTCTCGCTCCACTTATTCCTCGATTTCATTTCTTTCATTACTTGACCCCCCCTCATTATCTTAATGATGGTTTAGTTAGATTTCTCTCGTGTTCGTTGATTAGTTTCCTTGTACAGTTATGTTTTTTCTGTCATGTAATGTGCCCTCGTTAATTACATCTCGTACAGTGTTATTCGTGATTTTTGTTCAGATTCCAAATCTCGGTTCTGCTTGCCATGAATCTTTATTTTTTCATGCTCCCCTGAAATATTTTTTTTTTTTTTTGCTGCCTTCCTGAATTTTTTTTCTGCCATCATTAAATGTTTTTTCTTGTTTCCTTAAATCTTTTTTTTTTCTGGTTTCGTGAAATCTTTTTTTGTGCTTTCCTGAATTTTTGTTCTGCCTTCATTAAATATATTTTTTGGCTCTCAAAATTTTTTCTGATTTCCTTAAATATTAAATCTTTTTTTCTGATTCCCTAAAATCTTTTTTTCTGCTTTCCTTAAATTTTTTTCTATTTCCATGAATCTTTTTTTTCTGATTTCCTGAAATCTTTTTTTTGTGCTCTCCTGAAATTTTTTTTTCTCATTAAATATTTTTTTCTGCTTTCCTAAATTTTGTTCCTTATTTCCTTAAGTATTTTTTCCTGCTTTCCTGAATTTT
This sequence comes from Macrobrachium rosenbergii, assembly GCA_039081455.1. Lineage (NCBI taxonomy): Eukaryota > Metazoa > Arthropoda > Malacostraca > Decapoda > Palaemonidae > Macrobrachium > Macrobrachium rosenbergii. Next base: position 1,113,437 of record JANJGK010000005.1, read on the forward strand.
TTTTCTGCCCTCATTGAATATATTTTTCCGCTTTCCTAAATCTCTTTTTTCCTTCTCCCGAAATCTTTTTTTCTGCATTCCTCAAGTCTTTTGTCTGGTTTCCTTAATTTTTTTTTTATTTTTTTGCTTTCCATGAGTCATTTTTCAGCTCTCCTGAAATCTTTCTCTCCTTTTGGAAGACTTAGATTTATCAGGCCTGCGTGGTCTTCTTTGATGGGTCACAGTCCATTTTTCATGTTAATCTGTGCTCCATTTGCATAAGATATCCAGTCTCTCTCTCTCTCTCTCTCTCTCTCTCTCTCTCCTCTCTCTCTCTCTCTCTCTCTCTCTCTCTCTCTCTCTCTCTCTCTCTCTCTCACATATACATATAAATATATATAAAATATAAAATATAATATATATATATATATATATATATATATATATATATATATATATATATATATATATATATATATATATATATATATATGTATGTTATATATATACATATATACACATATATATATGTATATATTGTATATGTATATGTATAATGTAAAAACACTGAGGCTGTCTTAATGAGAGTATGTGTTGAAGTAAATTTATAAGAAATTGGTGAAATCCTCAGGCAATTTAATCCCAAACCAGTGTACTTACTTAAACTGTAAATTGAAGCTTCACATATACGTTTATGCTTGTTTATTTGAACATTTAAAAATGATACCTCATTTTCCCGTTACTCTTCGCACGCATATGTAATGTCGACCAGAAGCGAATTAAAATAACCGAAAGGTTTTATGGCAAGAACACCTATCTGTTGCCATTATGCATGATAAAATGTCAGATGGCATAGGAAGTGATAAAATGACATTATATAGTGCCTGGAAATAATAATACTTTCGTGTAACGAATGAGACAGCAACTCCCTTTATTATTATTATTATTATTATTATTATTATTATTATTTCATTAGATGAAACCTATTCACATGGCACAAGCTCACCAAACCATTGACTTGAAATTCAAGTTCCCAAAGAATGTTGGTTTCAACCTCCCACCGCAGCAGACCCCCCAACACTGCGGCAGTAACTGATCATGATAGAGAGCCAGTGATTTTTTATTGTCCTGGGGGAGGCGCGGACCCGCGACACCTGAGCGGTATACCACGACGCTAGCCACCCTACCAGCGGACCAGCATATAGACTTGGCATTTGCCTTCATTTCCTTGCAACGGTGCCAGAGCTGTCATGGCTGAATTTTGACTTAGAGGGGTCTAGTAGTCTAGAAGATGAATAATCTAGTTGTCCAGTAAATGAATAACAACTAGTATGTCTTGTTAACTTGTACTACTGATTCGGGATTTTGGGGCCTGAAGTTAGTGTGTAAATCATTGGATATATATATATATATATATATATATATATATATATATATATATATATATATATATATATATATATATATATATATATATATATATAATATCTTCATTTAGTTATTTTGCATTACTGTCATGGAAAATTCATATTTAGAAGGCGAATTATGAGGTATTTTGCAACAAAGAAACGCTGGCATAATGACTAAATCGATGCTTCTCTCTCTCTCTCTCTCTCTCTCTCTCTCTCTCTCTCTCTCTCTTCGCCTTTAATGTTTGATTTTGTATATGTATTATGTATATATATATGTATATATGTTTTTATGTATGTATCTATACAATATATATATATATATATATATATATATATATATATATATATATATATATATATATATATATATATATATATATATATATATGACTATTTATCACGTCACCGTGATTCATATACAATCAGAAAGCTACAAACGTCCTTTAATATCCAATTCACTCTACCTCGGAAGTAATATATTTTCATATATGTTACCGAAGGGGAATTTTTAGTTGATAATAAGTCCACCGTCCCGTGGGATCGAACCAGCGACGGACGAGGAATCAGGACTACAGTGACACACTAACCAGTCGGCCCTTTTTAGTTGATAATAAGTCCACCGTCCCGTGGGACGGTGGACTTATTATCAACTAAAAATTCCCCTTCGGTAACATATATGAAAATATATTACTTCCGAGGTAGAGTGAATTGGATATTAAAGGACGTTTGTAGCTTTCTGATTATATATATATATATATATATATATATATATATATATATATATATATATATATATATATATATATATATATATATATTTTAGAATTCACAGCACACGTATGATACGTAGATGAGAATCGACTTTCCTTTTTATTTTTTTTAATTTTACAGGTTTCATTCTCACAAACGCACTAATAACATAATTAAATTGCTTGTGCCTAATGAGCATTCTGTATGTGCAGTTGATTTTAAAGTATTATCATATTTTGAAGCAACAATTTCATTATATAATACAGTAATCATATATTGTAGTTTTAAGTTAAGAAACCGCCCTGAATTTATAAAAATATTTGATCTCTTTTAACTGATATTTCGACAGAGCTAGAGTAAGAATTTTGCAATTTAAATCCCCACTCTCTTACGCTCCTGGCATTCCGGGGGTAACCCTTTGGGAACCTAATTACATTTTCACTTTTGTTTTTCCCACAGGTATGTACGCTTGGTATTGGTCGAGGCTCTGAAGTGATTGGTAAGTGTTCCCAGTGGGTTTTGTCGAGGCTGAATGCTATTTTCAGAATCTCCCTTTCCTCGTGTCGAAATAATTAAAAGGAACATTAACTTATCAGTGTTTAGTGCAGTGTCTGTTTGTGGGTCTGTCGAAATCGATTGTTTGTATCAGAATGTCTCTTTCGCCAAGTGAAAATTATTGAAAGAAACTTCCATTAATGTATTAAAGATTAGTGTAATGTCTACTTGTGGTCTGGCGAAACTGGATGTTTGTATGAGAATCTCTCATTCGTCATGTGGAAATAATTGAGAGGAACTTACATTAACTTATCAATGTTTAGTGCAATACCCTACTTAAATAGAGATAGGTCAAAGGTTATACACGTACGCTGATGAATGTTTGTAGCAGAATTTCCCTTCCGTGTAGCGGAAATAACTGAAAGGAACTCCCATTAATATATCAGAGTTTAATTTAACGTTTACGTAAATTACATAGAGACAAACTAGAGGGTTAGTAGTTACACGTACGCTGGAATTCTTTCGAAATTAGAGCTCAGTAGAAAAAACATATTTAAAAATATGTTGCGGTTAGTATGTTTTTTAGCAAAATCTCCTTTTCGTCACGGGAAAATTATTGAAAGAAACCTCTGTCAATACATCAAAGTTCAGTGTTATATCTAGTTAAAATAGAGATAGATTGAAGATTAGAAACAAGACGTATGTTGGAATCTCCCCAAAAATTAGTTCTGAGCAGAAAAAATATAAGCAATTAAAAAAAGAATTGTGGTAGCGGCCAATATTGTTATTCCCATATAAGCAGAATAATTCCGCCATGAGATATATTGAAATATCAAGACACGTTCAGACTGAAATATCGCATTTACACGTATTTTTCCCCCCCTTGATCCGGGAGCTTGACATGGATTTAAAGGGAAGGACAAATGAGGACCGACGAAAGAAGGGCCACGAAAATAAAAATCAGAGATTTTAAGGTTCCTTTGTAGCAGTAAAAAAAAAAAAAAAAAAAAAAACGCTCCTTTGAGATTTTCCTGGCAATTAGTGGTCTGCGTGAAATAGCCAGTTGAAAAAAAGGAGGCACTGAAATAAGGAAAGAAAAGAATGAGTAAACACAAAAAAAAGAAAGAAAAATAGGAAAAACTGCGTTGGGGAGTTCTCTGGAACGATTGGGACCAACTGGGGTGTTCAGGTGGAAGGGAGAGAGAGAGAGAGAGAGAGAGAGAGAGAGAGAGAGAGAGAGAGAGAGAGAGAGAGAGAGAGAGAGAGAGAAGAAGGGGGGATGGATGGAAAAGTAAACAGAAAATGGAGTGTACGCTAGAATGGAAACTGAGAGAGAGGGGGAAGAGGTCGGATGAAAAAATGTAAAAAATGAAAAGATTTGTTTGGCCTACGTAGGGGTCGGGAATGGTTAAGGGAGGGGGGGAGGGGGTGTGTACGAATGAGGGAACAGTGCAGCAGGGGTTAGAATTAATAAGCGGCCTAGGTTCTACGCGTGAAGGGAAGAGAATAGACAAAAATAAAAATGACGGACCTTAAAGAGATACAGATTTTTTTTTTTATAAACTCCCTATACTGAAGGCTGAATGTTCAGACCATAGCTAGAGACTCAAGTAACAGAACAGGCAACAGTAAATGAAGTAATACAAAATACTCATAAGGTTGCAGACGTCCTTCGGGAAAGCTGTGAATGCAAGCGTAACCTCCGTAGGGGGTTAGTGCCGTCAGTGCACCTCACGCGGTGCACTGTAGGCATTACTTGAGGCTCTTTCCAGCGTCCCTTCGGGTCGTAGTAGGAACCCCTTTCATTCCTTTGACTGTACCTGTGTTCGTATTCTCTTCCTTCCATCTTACTTTCCTCCGCTCTCTCCTAACTATTGTTTCATGGTGCAACTGCGAGGTTTTGCTCCTGGTACACCTTTAAAATCTCCTTTATCCTCAATTTTCCTTTCAGCGCTGAAGGACCTCATAGGTCCCAACGCCTGGCCTTTGGCTTAAATTTTATATTCCATTTTCAACGCCTGGCCTTTGGCTTAAATTTTATATTCCAATTTCAACGCCTGGACTTTGGCTTAAATTTTATATTCCAATTTCAACGCCTGGCCTTTGGCTTAAATTTTATATTCCAATTTCAAAGCCTGGTCTTTGGCTTAAATTTTATATTCCAATTTCAAAGCCTGGTCTTTGGCTTAAATTTTATATTCCAATTTCAACGCCTGGACTTTGGCTTAAATTTTATATTCCAATTTCAACGCCTGGCCTTTGGCTTAAATTTTATATTCCAATTTCAACGCCTGGCCTTTGGCTTAAATGTTATATTCCAATTTCAACGCCTGGCCTTTGGCTTAAATTTTATATTCCAATTTCAACGCCTGGCCTTTGGCTTAAATGTTATATTCCAATTTCAACGCCTGGCCTTTGGCTTAAATTTTAGATTCCAATTTCAACGCCTGGCCTTTGGCTTAAATGTTATATTCCAATTTCAACGCCTGGCCTTTGGCTTAAATGTTATATTCCAATTTCAAACGCCTGGCCTTTGGCTTAAATTTATATTCCAATTTCAACGCCTGGCCTTTGGCTTAAATGTTATATTCCAATTTCAACGCCTGGCCTTTGGCTTAAATTTTATATTCCAATTTCAACGCCTGGCCTTTGGCTTAAATTTTAGATTCCAATTTCAACGCCTGGCCTTTGGCTTAAATTTTATATTCCAATTTCAACGCCTGGCCTTTGGCTTAAATTTTATATTCCAATTTCAACGCCTGGCCTTTGGCTTAAATTTTATATTCCAATTTCAACGCCTGGCCTTTGGCTTAAATTTTATATTCCAATTTCAACGCCTGGCCTTTGGCTTAAATGTTATATTCCAATTTCAACGCCTGGCCTTTGGCTTAAATGTTATATTCCAATTTCAACGCCTGGCCTTTGGCTTAAATGTTATATTCCAATTTCAACGCCTGGCCTTTGGCTTAAATGTTATATTCCAATTTCAACGCCTGGCCTTTGGCTTAAATTTTATATTCCAATTTCAACGCCTGGCCTTTGGCTTAAATTTTATATTCCAATTTCAACGCCTGGCCTTTGGCTTAAATGTTATATTCCAATTTCAACGCCTGGCCTTTGGCTTAAATGTTATATTCCAATTTCAACGCCTGGCCTTTGGCTTAAATGTTATTTTCCAATTTCAACGCCTGGCCTTAGGCTTAAATTTTATATTCCAATTTCAACGCCTGGCCTTTGGCTTAAATGTTATATTCCAATTTCAACGCCTGGCCTTTGGCTTAAATTTTATATTCCAATTTGAATTCCAATTTGAGTAACTAGCCTGTGGCACGTGATGAGACCGAGAATCCAGAATAGCTGTACTTTTTCCTAAGAATATAAAAATCGGTTAATCATACTGAATGTGATAAGCTGTTCCAAAGCTGCCGAAGCATTTGGCTTTCATTTCTGTCGAGGGTCCACATGATCGTTCATTCCCTTCGCTGGGAAGGCTGTGAGAAGTCAGACTGGTCTCTCTTGGCGTGTTTTGAATATTAATGCACGCGGGAGGCCGCCAGTCTCCTTTTGCGCGATTATCCAGACTTAATTCCCAACGGGAGTTTATTTGCTGTCGTTTTTGTTTGTGTTTTTCATCGTCGTTGTTTGTGACGCAGCAGTGACGCAGAGGGTCTCTGTGAAACTGTGGTCGTTACTCAAAGTTCTTTGCAACGTCCCTTCTGCCCCCTAGCTGCAACCCCCTTTCATTCCTTTTACTGTGCTTCCGTTCATATTCTCGTTCTTCCATCTTACTTTCCACCCTCTCCTAACAATTGATTCATAGTGAAGCTGCGAGGTTTTCCTCCTGTTACACCTTTCAGTCCTTTTTACTGTCAGTTTTTGTTTCAGCGCTGAGTGACCTAAAAGGTCCCAGTGCTTGGCCTTTGGCCTAAATTGTGTTTTATCTATATTCATGTGCCTTATCTTCCACAAATCCCCACTCACCTTGTGTATCCCTTCTCATACTTCTTAACCCATGCATGCCTGGGTCTTCCAACTTCTGGTGCTCATAGGAGCCCAGCTGATATAGGCTAGTCAGATACTGTTCTCCCAGGGAAAGGACATGTCCAAACCACCTTCATCATCCTTTTATCATTATCTACATGCATTAAGTTCTAGCTCTCTCCTGCCATCTTGATTCCTAATATTCTCCTTAAAGCTTAGTTCTCAACTCGACAAGTGCTCTGACGCTCTCGCGTACTATTCTCCCAGTGAAAGGACTTGTCCAAACCACCTCCATCATCCTTTTATTATTATCTGTTATGCATAAGTTCTAACCCTCTCCTGCCATCTTGACTCCTAATATTCTCCTTGAAGGTCAGTTCTCAATTCGACAAGTGCTCCTCTGGTAGTTTCACTGTCATGCCGTGGTTATTGTCCGTATACCAATGTAGATAGTACTAGAATTTCGTATACAGTTTCAGTATGTTTGATTTCAGATCAAATATAGAGATAGCTTAAAGGTTATAGACGTACACTGCTGAATGTTTGTGTAGCAGAATCTCCCTTCCGTCAAGCGGATATAACTGAAAGAAACTCCCATTAATATATCTAAGTTTAATTTAACGTTTACTTACGTAGAGACAGACTAGAGGTTAGCAATTAGACGAACGCTGGAATCCTGTCGAAATTAGAGCTCAGCAGAAAAAACATAAATCGTACTCAGCCTGTCCCTTGTGTGATTTGGCTTCGCTAATCATTCACTAAATGCCAGCTCAAGAGAACATGTATTGTTTATCAGTCATAAGTATCTGAGAGATTCAGTCCCATTAATGTAAAGTTATTTCACCCGCTTGAGGATACTGTGTCCTCATCACTCTTGTATTTCTTAGGTGTACTTTGAGTCTCATACGTCTGTGTATATGAGTTATTCCGTTAAGCAAGCTGTGTAAATCTTGTGGTGTTTTTATAACTGAAACGGAATCATTTGTGTATTAAAAGCTTGTCAGAATTCTGTCGTTACTCCATCTCTGGCCACTTTGTTTTCATCACTAAAACAGTTTTGAGAAGGACAAACTACAAATGTGAAATAGCATTAATTCCCTTGTAGCACCCCGTTAATTATAGCAAATTCGCTCAGGTCCGCACCAACATTATTAACTTAAGAATGCATCTACATCGTTCATGGGTAATTTCAGTTAACCTTACATATTTAACGGGATTTGCATAGTGGCGTAAGACCTTCCGTTAAATTGGGTCTGTGGGTGCTGTTAAATGTCCTTTTGTAATTAAAATAAGCCATCAGAGATACTTCGTTCATGGGTAATTTCAGTTAACCTTACATAGCTAACGGGATTTGCATAGTGGCGTAAGACCTTCCGTTAAATTAAGTCTGTGGGTGCTGTTAAACGTCATTTTGTCATTAAAATAAGCCCCGAGAAAGGGATTTTTCAATGCCATACGCTGCTGTGCTTTACAGTAACGTGATAACACAAATATCTGATCTGTTCAACTCCTGCCTTTTCAATAACCAGCTTGTTCAAGTCTTAAACATCACTATTTTCTTTTTCCAGTCTGTTGTGAATAAGTATACTGAATCATTTCATTCATTTGTTTATTTATTTACCTTGTTTTTTTTACTTTTGCCTCCGCAGTTTACTTCTGTATTCGTGATTCTGCTGTACTGTTTTTTTACAAGTGGACTTTTTGTGGAAATTTGTGTTTCAGTGCCATGTACTTTTTGGCTTTTTTTTCTTCAGTACCTTCACATTATGGATAATATTGATGGCTATAGATTTCCGGACATGCAAGTTACACAGATTTATTAAATATTCACTAACCCACAAATATATTTAAAAAATGTTTATACGTATCAACAGCAACTTCAGACAATCACGTTTGAAGTAAGCGAACTTTCACAGAACGACGCAGTAGTAAACATTAGCAATATACCCGGTACGTTCACTCGGGTCGCTTGCAAATCGGAAAACAGCCTTTGATGAACACCGAGAGCCATTGCTGTACGTCGTGGGGTTTTTGTCGTGTAGTGACTCATTCTCGTTCGTAAAAATATGAGATTGCTCCTCCTTACTGCGCCCACTTTCACCAGGCAATGGAGTAATGTCAGATTTTTCAGTTCTTGGAGAGGATAAGGAATGTGTCGTAAAGGTTTGGGGCGCATTTTCAGTACCAGAGCGTTTTGAGTTTTCTGTTAAAGAAGACTATTGAGATGGCTGGTTGTCTGTCCGTCTGCACTTTTCTCTGTACGCCCTCGGATCTTAAAGACTACTGAGGCTAGAGGGCTGCAAATTGGTGTATTGATCATCCACCCTCCAATCATCAAACATACCAAATTGCAGCCCTCTAGCCTCAGTAGTTTATACTTTATTTGATGTTAAAGTTAGCCATAATCGTGCATCTGGCAACGATATAGGACAGGCCACCGCCGGGCCGTGGTTAAAGTTTCATGGGCCGCTGCTCACACAGCATTATACCGAGACCTCCGAAAGATAGGTCTGTTTTCGGTGGCTTTGATTATACGATGTACAGAAAACTCGATTGCGCCGAAGAAACTTCGGCTCATTTTTTATTGTTTCATCTTCGCAGTTTCTCTTGTGATATTAATATGCGAAGGCGTTCTTCTTCTTCTTCTTCTTCTTCGTCTTCTTCTTCTTCTTCTTCTTCTTCTTCTTCTTCTTCTTCCTTCCCCTTATTAGGGGGAATAATTTATTAATTACGAGAACATCATTCCTTAAAGGTCTTTGAGTGTCCTTTCTTATGGCATTTTTTTTTCTAAAGGAGACTGGCGCTGTGTTATGAATTGCGTCATCTCCTTTTTCGATTGGTATGTAATTACGACAGGCAATTGATCAGTATTAGTTAACGGTCTTCGAAAGTCACTCTGTAAGGTTAACAGCAGACGAGTCCCGTAGAAAGGTAGTGCCGCCAGTGCACCTCATGCAGCGCACTGTAGGCATCAAATTGTTCTTTGCAGCGACCTTACGGCCCCTAGCTGCAACCCTCATTTATTCCTTTTACTGTACCTCCGTTCATATTCTCTTTCTTCCATCTTACTTTCCGCAATCCTCTCCTAACAATTGTTTCATGGTTGCAACAGCGAGGTTTTTCTTCAGTTACACGTTTAGAATCTTTCTACTCTCGATTTCCTTTTCAGCACTGAATGACCTCTTAGGTCCCAGCGCTTGGCCTCTGGCCTAAATTCTATATATTCCATTTTATTCTTTGGATTGTTATGTATTTATTACAGGGAACTGAATAGCACTAGTTAATGACATTTGAAAATCACAATACACGGTCAGCAGTATGTGTGGATTTGCACGATTTAGAGTAATCCAGTATTTGAATGGCAAAAAAAAAAATATATATATATATAAACATTTTTAAATAACAAAAACCTGTATAAAACCAGGTTCAAGTGAGTAAATATATAACACAAGCTTTCCCTTCAGTTGTACTAAACAATAATTATGAAGTGTTTAAAAAGAGATGAAAATTAAAAATGCAAAATTTAAAAGAGCAATTAAAATGGAAGATATCAGCTTTGGGGTGTCTATGTTTATCATCATCATTACTTGAAGGTGTCGTTTTTAGAGTAATCCCACTGTGTTTTCGAATATTAACAAATACATAACATATTTATAAATGTTAGAAAACTAAAAAGAAAATCAAACCTAATGTTCAGTGTCAAACTAAACTTTCAGTTATCTGTGCTCTCCCAACCATACGCAGGGGGCCACTGAAAAGAGATTAGGAATACCGTCATCAAACGATCCCCTCCCCCCATACCGTAGGGGGTTAGTGCTATCAGTGCACCTCACGCTGTGCACTGTAGGCATTACTTAATGTTCTTTGCTGCGCCCCTTCGACCCCTAGCTGCGACCCCTTTCATTCCTTTTACTGTACCTCCATTCATATTCTCTTTTCCCTCTTGCTATCCATCCTCTCCTAACAGTTGTTTCTTAGTGCAAATGCAAAAGGTTTTCCTCCTGTCACACCTTTCAAGCCTTTCTACTCTGTTTCCCTTTCAGCGCTGAATGACCTCATAGCCCCCCAGTGCTTGGCGTTTGGTCTAAATTCTATATTCCATTCCATTCCATCAAACGATTCCCCCTTTTCTCATTATTCTCTTTTACAGCTTAGAATCACGTACTGTAATAATAATAATAATAATAATAATAATAATAATAATAATATTAATAATAATAATAATAATAATAATAATAATAAGAAAAAGAAGAAGAAGAAGAAGAAGAAGAAGGAGAAGAAGTATATAATTCGCTACTGTACTGTATTACATACTTCTTCTTCTTCTTCTTCTTCTTCTTCTTCTTCTTCTTCTTCTTCTTCTTCTTCTTCTTCTTCTTCTTCTTCTTCTTATTATTATTATTATTATTATTATTATTATTATTATTATTATTATTATTAAACACCGACAAAGATTTTACCATTGAAAGTAAGAAAAAAATCAATTGTTTGGTAAAGAAAACCGTTTCCTCTCTCTCCTCAGTAACACAGTGTGACATGGGAGGTAATTGCATTACACACACACACACACACACACACACACACACAACCACGCGTGCTATTTCGTGATCAGTGAGAATGTTTTATTTACCAAGGTAAGCATAGCTCTTGGGCAACTCTGCTGTTTTATTTACTCTGCCAATGAATGCATTGTCCTGGGCTGCAATTGCAAATGGAAATCAGCTGCTAATTCATTCTCTGAACTGCTATTTGTAAAACATGTATGAAGTAGGACATGAGAGAAATTGCACGGATCGCCAAGAGAAAGTATGTAGGTGTAAAATGAGAGGAAGTAGAATGTGAGAGAAGCTGGTGAGATCGTCCAAAGAAAGTATGTAGGTGTAAAATGAGAGAAAGTAGAATATGAGAGAGAGAGAGAGAGAGAGAGAGAGAGAGAGAGAGAGAGAGAGAGAGAGAGAGAGATCACCCAAGGAAAGTATGTAAGTGTAAAATGAGAGAAAGTAGAATGTGAGAGAAGCTGGTGAGATCGCCCAAAAAGAGTATGTAATATAAAATGATAAAATGAGAGAAAGTAGAATGTGAGAGAAGCTGGTGAGATCGCCCAAAAAGAGTATGTGATGTAAAATGAGAGGAAGTAGAATGTGAGAGAAGCTGATGAGAGCTCCTCAAAAGAGTATGTGATGTAAAATGAGAGGAAGTAGAATGTGAGAGAAGCTGATGAGATCTCCTCAAAAGAGTATGTGATATAAAATGAGAGAAAGTAGAATGTGAGAGAAACTGCTGAGCTCCCCTAAAGAAAGTACGTAAGAATAAAATGAAAGTTGAATACGAGAGAGAGAGAGAGAGAGAGAGAGAGAGAGAGAGAGAGAGAGAGAGAGAGAGAGAGAGAGCTGAGATCTTCCAATGAAAGTATGTGTAAGAATAAAATGAATGTTGAATATGAGAGAACTGCTGATTTCGCCAAAAGAAAGTATGTAAGTACTAAGTGAGGGAGAGTAGAGTGTGAGAGAAACTGCTGAGATCACCAAAAGAAAGCAGGTAGGTGTAAAATGAGAGAAAGTAGAAATACGAGAGAGAGAGCTGAGATCGCCCAAAAGAAAGTATGGAGGTTTAAAATTAGAGAAAATGTAATATGAGAGAAACTTTAGATCGCTCAAAGAAAGTATGTAAGTACTAACTGAGAGAAAGTAGAGTATGAGAGCTGAGATCAGCCGAAGAAAATATATAATTGTAAAATGAGAGAAAGTAGAATATGAGAGAAACTGCTGAGATCGCCCAAAGAAAGTATGTAGGTGTAAAATGAGGAGAAAGCAGAATATGAGAGAGAGAGAGAGAGAGAGCTAGGATCGCCAAAAGAAAGTATGTAGGTTTAGAATTAGAGAAAATAGAATATGTGAGAGAGAGAGAGAGCTGAGATCACCCAAAGAAAGTATAAGTGTAAAATGAGAGAAAGTAGAATATGAGAGATACTGTTTAGATCGCCTAAAGAAAGTATGTAAGTACTAAATAAGAGAAGTAGAATGTGAGAGAAACTGCTGATTTCGCCTGAAGAGAGTATGTAATTGTAAAATGAGAGAAAGTAGAATGTGAGAGAAACTGCTGATTTCGCCTGAGGAGAGTATGTAGTTGTAAAATGAGAGAAAGTAGAATGTGAGAGAAACTGCTGATTTCGCCTGAAGAGAGTAAGTGAATGCAATATGAGAGCAACACATTCACCAAGCAATGATGTCTTAAACTGTGCGTATAGTGAAAGATGACTTGTCCCTCAAACGAAGATTTAAAAAAATATTAATAATCCATATAATAAAGGACAACAGATTATTACCTGATGTCTGAATCGATTGTAAATGTACGTTAAATTTCCAGGATTCCTTTAAGCTTGAAAAAATACGGTAATTTTGTTTGGAAATATAAACAAATATAAACAATATCAGCCCACATTTCTTGACATTCAACCCAGAGCATTCTTGCCACGAAGCATCAAACTCCTGAACGGGGAGAGGAGGAACGAATGAAACTGTCATTACGATGTCTGATTAGATAAGAGGCTTTTGTTACTCAAAAAAGGGGACTGTCTTTTGCGGAATGGAGACCTCCACCAATCTGATCATGGAGTGAAATGGGAAGTTTTTTGTTTGTTTTATGATATGAATATTTCTTGACGCGTTGCCATTGTATAGCATACGTCCAGGATGTATACGTGTTCAGAAAGGTTATTAGGTTTAGCCAGTTATAATATTCACTGCATGTCTCTAATCGTCTTTTTGGATAGAATTTATTTTCTGTTTAAAAACCCGTTTTTGGTATAAAGATATACAGTCATCGAAGCATAACCGTAGTTTGGAAACATAAGTGTTGTGGAAGTTACCTGCATCCTTAAAAAGTATCTTGAAAAATTCTTAAATATTAAGATAAATCAGTCATCCCAGGATACCCTTCTTAAGATTTTAAAGCGTTAGCAATATCTGCCGTTGAGAATAGACTTGCTGTGTTTAGTTTTCTGTAAAAGAAAACTATTGTGCCGGCTTTGTGTGTCCTTCGGCACTTTTTTCTGTCCGCACTTTTTCTGTCCGCCCTCAGAGCTTAAAAACTACTGAGGCTAGAGGACTGCAAATTGGTATGTTGATCATCCACCCTCCAATCATCAAACATACCAAATTGCAGCCATCTAGCCTCAGTAGTTTTTATTTTATTTACGGTTAAAGTAAGCCATAATCGTGCGTCTGACAACGATATAGGATAGGCAACCACCGGGCCGTGGCTAAAGTTTCATGGGCAGCGGCTCATACAGCATTATGCCGAGATCACCGAAAGATAGATCTGTTTTCGTTGGCCTTGATTATACGCTGTAGCAGCTGTACAGAAAACTCGATTGCGCCGAAGAAACTTCGGCGCATTTTTTGCTTTTTTTGTGGCTAATTGTTTTTGATAAGGAAAAATGCAGTATCTTCAAGATACCGTGTGGAATAGAGGAAGATGATTTTTATTATTTTGAGATAATAATACTCTCCTTTATAAAACAAATGTTCCAAGTGGATTACATACTTACATCCTTAGATTCAGCATTGCAGTATTTATTGGCAGAATTACCAAAACATTTTGTATTAATTGTAATGCCAATTTTTCATTGTTCTATTGTCCACAAGTTAGAGATATTTGCCCTAATCGGTTGAAATAACCCCATGACTCTAAAATATGTCATGGTCAGGTCGGCACCGTGACCTCGTTCTGATTACTAAATCTCCGTAGGGGGGTAGTGCCGTCAGCGCATCTCACGCGGTGCACTGTAAGCATTACTTAAGGTTCTTTGCAGGGTCCCTTCGGCCCCTAGCTGCAATCCCTTATCTTCCTTTTACTGTACCTCCATTCATATTCTCTTTCTTCCATCTTGTTATCCATCCTCTCCTAACAAATGTTTCATAGTGCAACTGTGAGGTTTTCCTCCCGTTACGCCGTTTAGACCTTTTTACTGTCAATTTCCCTTTCAGCGCCGAATGACCTCATAGGTCCCAGCGCTTGGCCTTTGGCCTAAATTCAATATTCTGTTCTGTTCTGATTACTAAGTGATGACATCAGAATGACTTCATATTCCTTGCATTTGGATCTAAGGCTTTGTAGTGACGAGTGTATCCAAAAAAATTGTGAAGAATTCGAGGAGTTCAGAGGGCATTGTGGCTATTACAATCACATATAACCATGATGCTGAGAAATAACGTTAAGCTGTGATGATGTAAAAAATATAGTCACAAGAAAGCTTAGATTGTCATCCACAATCTTTGTCTAAAGTGGTGCTGGTGTAGGCTACATGAAACGTGATGTTTACTATTATACCGGACTAGTGGAAGAACAACTCTGAAAGATTCCCGACTTCGAGTGAATGGTGAGGTTAGGAATGGAATGGAATATAAAATTTAGACCAAAGGCCAAGTGCTGGGGTCTGTGATGAGGTCATTCAACGCTGAAACGGGAATCAGAACAAAGAGGTCTGAAAGGCGTAACAGGAGGAAAACCTCGCAGTTGCATTATGAAACAACTGTTAGGAGAGGGTTGATTAAAGTAAGATGGAATTAAGAGAATAAGAACGGAGGTACAGTAAAAAGGAATGAAAGGAGGTTGAAGCTAGGGGCCGATGGGACGCTGCAAAGAACCTTAAATAATGCCTACAGTGCACCGTACGAGGTGCACTGACGGCACTACCTCCATACGGGGAGTAGGTTAAAGAAACTTCCTGGTTTTCGCTACCTCAGAATATGCTGGTCTTTACGGGCGTTGCAGAGACCGAGGTCGTGATGGATGGTGTCGGGGTAATGCGCACACTGACAAAAGGGGGAAGGAAGAGGAGGTGGAAGGAAGAGGGGAATAATAAAAGGAATGGCGGGTGGAGCTGATATGATTGATTTTTGAGAGGCGGAGGTGTGATGCACAGCTGGGGGAAGAGGTGGAAGAATTTTTTATTTTTATCTTTGATACTTTTTTTCCTTATAGTTATCCATTTATTTATTTCAAGGTTTTATGGATAGATTCCACGTTAAGTTTTTCTTCTCGTAGTTATCCACTTATTTGTTTTAGTTATTGAAGAATAGGTTCTGTGTCGACTCTTCGTAGATAATTTTCGTGATGAGTGTTGCTGGGTGAATAGAGAACGGTGGATCATTTTTGTTTGTGTCAAGTGGGATTCTGGTCCTTTGCTGTTTATGGTATGTAAATTTTTGAAGAATTTTGTCTTGTAGATGAAACTGTCTGTTAGCCGTATTAATGATTCCTTTCTAAGTTTTGAAGGTGGATCTAATATTAGTTTATTGTAAGATTTAACTTAGATTTTAACTTGAATTTCTCAATCTTGATGGTACTTTTAGTTCGTTCATGGTACTCTCCTGCCCATAATCAAGATGAACAACTCTGCTGTTCTTCAGGTTTAGATATATTTACGTATCTTTTGCTCAGTGCTGAATGACCTCATAGGTTCCAGCACTTGGCCTTTGGACTACATTTATATTCCAATTCCAGTTCCAAGTCGAAAACATCTGTCAGAAAGGAGATAGTTTATTGCGCACGCTGTCTATTTAAACTCAATATCTGCAGAGTATCTGAATTCAGTTCCCTTCAACTTGAATAGAAAATCTCTCTCTCTCTCTCTCTCTTCTTCTTCTTCTTCTTCTTCTTCTTCTTCTTCTTCTTCTTCTTCTTCTTCTTCGGGATTAGTAATCCAGTCATGAACAGCGATGAAAATCAATGTAATGGCGTATTTTTGTCTGCCCGGGCGTTAGCCAGTCGTTCACGCGGTGATATTTCACTCTTTTTTCGCCAATCTTTCCGAGTTGAGAATTCGATAATGGGTTCAATGATCGCCGGATTAATGATGAATTTTGCTTTCAGGAGCGATTACTCGAGGGATGAAGTTGCTAGGAAGCAAACGGTAGAGAACGCTTATTATTATTATTATTATTATTATTATTATTAATATTATTATTATTATTATTATTATTATTATTATTATTATGTAATAGTAGTAGTGCGCACTCGTTTTTTACGAAGCAGCCCAAAATCCGTCAAAGTAAGAAACCGAGAGAGAGAGAGAGGAGAGAGAGAGAGAGAGAGAGAGAGAGAGAGAGAGAGAGAGTTGACAGAGGGTATAATTAGATACTATGTGAATATAACAGAAGGTAAATTAGTAAATAACTGTGCAAAACAAATGAAAGCTTTTCTGAGAGAGAGAGAGAGAGAGAGAGAGAGAGAGAGAGAGAGAGAGAGAGAGAGAGAGAGAGAGAGAGAGTATAATTAGATACTATGTGAATATAACAGAAGGTAAATTAGTAAATAACTATGCAAAACAAATGAAAGCTTTTCTGAGAGAGAGAGAGAGAGAGAGAGAGAGAGAGAGAGAGAGAGAGAGAGAGAGAGAGAGAGAGAGACGAAGTGTATAATTCGACACTGCATAAACAAAACAGCAGACAAATTATTAAAAAAAATGAATTGCAAAACAAATGAAAGCTCGTCAGAGCGTATACTGAAGACGGGACCCTTAAGTCTAATTTCCTATGGATCACCTGTTCACCCTTTAAAGTCATCAAAACTCTGTTTATTGATTACCCCCCGGGGGAATTCTGTTATTTTCTTAGACATTTTAACACCTAAGGTCTATTTCAAGTGAACCTGACTACGCGCCAATTGTCTTTCTGCGATTATTTCTTCGTGACAGTCATATTTTCCTCTACAATTTTAGCATCTGATAGAAGACTGTGAGGCGAGGGTACAGGGTTAGCGGGATCAGAGTTGCCAACTTTTGATTAAATTCCGCGTAATGGTCGGCCTCATTACACGAAAAGGATATCGTTAACCGTTGACCAGAAGGGAATTGATGTGATTTAACGCAAGAGGTCGCCTGGTATGGAAAGGGGAAGCAGGGAATGGGAGCCGAAGGGGATTTCTATCTGTTTTATTCTATTTTTGATTATTATTGTTGTTATTCAGAAGATGAAGAACCCTATTCATATGGAACAAGCCCAGTCATTGACTTGAAATTCAAGCTGCCAAAGAATATTTATTATTATCATTATAATTATTATTCAGAAGATGAACCTTATTCATATGGAACAAGCCCATCACAGTGGTCATTGACTTGAAATTCAAGCTTCTAAAGAATTATTATTATTATTATTATTATTATTATTATTATTATTATTATTATTATTCAGAAGATGAAGAAACCTATTCATATGGAACAAGCCCACCACTGGGGTCATTGACTTGAAATTCCAGCTTCCAAAGAAACATTATGGTGTTCATTAGAAAGAAGTAACAGAAGGCAAAGGGAAACACAGAAGGGGTAACAGAAGAAAGAAGTCGTGAGGATTTGAAAAATTCTCTGTCTCTGAGGAAAACCGTTTTGTTTTATTTTGCACTGGTCCTAGCGACAGTCGTGTGGTGAGTCTTTTATAAAGTGGTCCGTGAAATTTGTCGTTCTTAAATGCTCAAAAATCTAGTCAGAATTTCCCGGCCTATGTGACCTTTGCAGTTATTTTGAGGTCATTGTTGTTCTGTATCCGCTGTTGCATTCTCGTGGTGTAAGTTGATAAACAATGCTGTATTTCAAGAGCTGGGAAAGGCATTTTACTTGAAAGTTCTAGCCAAAGAGGCCACTTCAAAGCGGCATCCAGAATTTGTAATGAGACTGTACTGTAGCAAAGTAAGTTTAAATGAAAATGTCACCTTATTCCAATTCTTTATTTACTGGAGTTCTTATATTGTAGGCTACAAAGAAACGCTTTTCAAATATCCCCAATAAAACAACAGAGTCCATATTTACTTTATCTGTCTTGGTAGCCGAGTGGTCAAAGTCGTTGTGTATCTTTGTGTCTACCAGGCCATGGTTCGAATCCTGGCTTGTTGATACACAATTATCAATAATAAGTCCTTTCAGGTGTAATTTTGCCAGAAGGATAGTAATTATTATATTAAACGATTTTTGTGGCGTCACCTCGTTCTGATATTTTGGGTGCGGGTTCTAATCTTTCCACGGCTTCAGAATTGCTTCATTTTGTTCTTTATTTGGACCCTAGGCTTTGAAATGACAAGCACATCCAAAAGTGTGAAGAAATCGAGAAGTCAAGTGGTCATTGTGGTTATTGCAATTACACACGCACGCATGTACATTACATTTATATATATATATATATATATATATATATATATATATATATATATATATATATATATATATATATAGTATATATATATCCCTCTCACTATACCACTTTCATAGCTCAGCTGGTCATCCTATCAGCGAAATTAAGTTATGTCTGTCCCGTTCATTACCGAAATGGGTGATGGTATGGGATCGTTCGAACGCCAGATGCCATTGCTATTCTTTCCCCCCCCCCGCCCCCTTCCCCCCCCGCCCTCTCCCCTCTCCCGAGGGCACCTTGAGCGTATGAGTAGCGTCGTTGAGCGTGATAGCTGGGATCAAGGTAAGACTACGTCGAGTCCCAGGGTATAAGGATAAGGAAGAGATAAGGTTTACCTTGGGATTTGGTTTTCTGAGAAAGAAAACTATATAGAGAAGGCTGTTTGTCTGTCCGTCGGCACTTTTTTTTCTGTCCGCCGTCAGATCTTAAAAACTACTGAGGCTAGAGGGCTGCAAATTGGTATGTTGATCATCCACCCGCCAATAATCAAACACACCAAATTGCAGCCCTCTAGCCTAAGTAGTTTTTATTTTATTTAAGGTTAAAGTTAGCCATGATCGTGCTTCAGGCAACTATATAGGATAGGCCTCCACCAGGCAGTGGTTAAAGTTTCATGGGCCGCAGCTCATACAGCATTATACCGAGACCACCAAAAGCTAGATCTATTTTCAGTGACCTTGATTATACGCTGTACATAAAACTCGGTTGTGCCGAAGACCCTTCGGCTCGCATTTTACTCTTTTTTTTTTTAATGCAAATCGTTACGAGGCAGATATTGAATTACAGTCTGTCTCATTTCAGGCTACTGGGGTATTTTATTACGAGAACTGTTTTTTTTTCCCACTTTTCCAAACATTGTTGTCGATAGAAATGAGCCATTTTTTCAGGTAAAGTTAAATGGTGGTTGTATTTTTCGTACAGCGAAATTATACCACATTCGTATCAGATCTAATAATCTAGTTTATTGTAATATTTAAGTTAATAAATGAATTTTAGGAAACCTCCAAGAAAGCCACTGAAATTATTTTGCAAAGAAAACTTGTATTAAGAAGTGTGCAGCCCATGTCATTGTTAATTATTACTGATGTCTAAATGCAAAACACCAGTTACAATTTTATATATATATATAGAAATGTATGTATGTATGTATGTATGTATGTATGCATGTGTGTGTGTGTATGTATGTGTCAGCATAACTCTGAAACGCATTGAGCATCAATGTAATTTCAACCAGACTTGGTATACATATTACTTACTATGTAGAAATCAGCCCTGTGCGGGTAAGATAAGACATTCAGAGTTAACCCTGGCAGCGCCGGGTTGGTTAGCTAGTAAAGATATAAAACCCACATTTATTTGCTAATAGGTGATAACCTGAAGTGTCAGAGACAGTGCAATAATGAATAACTTACAATGAAATCATTATTAGTTAAACGGTTACTGGCAGCAGCAAGATCATTATTTGTGGGGTGAAAATCTATTAGAAAGCCCTAATGAAAATTTAGAAACCAGTTTTTTTCAGTCCTCATCCAGAGAAAAATGGCTGTCTGTAAAATGTATTCATACCGTCACTCCTTCATGTAAATGTAATTATGTATTTCTCTCGGGGATAAATTCATCAGCGCCCCTTCAAGAGTGTTCATTTTTCATTTATTTTCCCGACCGTCAATTTTGCACGTTCATCTTTTATGCCCTGGGAATTAATTACTTGTATTGTTTCAGCCATTTGAATGTATCCAAGGATTAACGCGATTCGTATTTTAGTTTTAGTTTTCTGTAAAAGAAAATTTTTTATAAAGGGCTGTTTGTCTGTCCTCCCTCAGATCCTAAAAACTACTGAGGCTAGAGGACTGCAAATTGGTTTGTTGATCAACCACCCTCCAATCATCAAACGTACCAAACTGCATCCCTCTAGGCTCATTAGTTTTTATTTTAATTAAGGTTAAGGTCAGCCATGATAGTGCGTCTGGCACAGCTGTAGGTGCCAACAGCACAGGCCACCACCGGGCCATGGCTGAAAGTTTCGTAGACCGCGGCTGAGAGTTTCATGGCCCGTGGCTGAGAGTTTCATATAGCATTATACGCCGTACAGAAAACTCGATTGCGCCGAAGAAACTTCGGCGCATTTTTTACTTGTTTATTTTGAACATTATCATTTTTGCAGTTTGAGAAATATGGGTATTGCTCCTCTTTTTCTGTAACTCATCGCTACTGTGTAGCTGAGGTCTAAAAGGGGAAAGGATAACACAATTATTACAAACATTATCTCTTAAGTAGAGAAGATTGACAGGAACCAGCGAACGTAGTAACGAGATGGACACCAAAATTTCATGATAGGGGCTTGTTAATGGTACAGGATTGTTGGTGTCCTTGGAGTAGACAGTCCTAGATTGTGGGTGCCCCTGGAGTCAATAGTTCTAATATAGGATTGTTGGTGTCCCTGGAGTAAATAGTTCTGGTATGGGATTGTTGGTGTCCTTGGAGTAAACAGTCCTAGATTGTGGGTGTCCCTCGAGTAAATAGTCCTAGTATTAGGATTGTTGGTGTCCTTGGAGTAAATAGTCCTAGATTGTAGGTGTCCCTGGAGTAAATAGTCCTAGTATTAGGATTGTTGGTGTCCTTGGAGTAGATATTCATAGTATAGGGCTGTTGGTGTCCTTGTAGTAAATATTCGTAGATTGTTAGTGCTCCTGGAGTAAATAGTCCTAGTATTGGATTGTTGGTGTTTTTGGAGTAAATAGTCCTAGATTGTGGGCGTCCCTGGAGTAAATAATCCTAGTACAGGACTGCTGGTGTCCCTGGAGTAAATAGTTCTTGTATAGGATTGTTGGTGTCCTTTGAGTAAACAGTCCTAGATTGTTGGTGTCCCTGGAGTAAATAGTCCTAGTCCTAGTATTGGACTGTTGGTGTCCTTAGAGTAGATAGTCCTATTATAGGACTGTTGGTGTCCTTAGAGTAGATAGTCCTATTATAGGACTGTTGGTGTCCTTAGAGTAGATAGTCCCATTATAGGACTGTTGGTGTCCCTGGAGTAGATAGTCCTATTATAGGATTGTTGGTGTCCCTAGAGTAATTAATTTAAGGCTCTGAAGCCGCAAGGTAATTTTGCTTCCCAAAAGGAGAAAATTGATGTCAATTTCCACCATCCTCAGCAAAACAATCGCCATAACAGTGAAAACAACCGAACGACGGAGGCCGCATGGCAGCCGGGAGGGGCTCCAGAGAAGGGCCAGCGGCTTGTTTGACGACAGAATAAAATATCTTTGATTCAATTTCACCGAGGAGAAAAGACAACACAAGAAGAAATCCGCAAAATGCCGTGCCAATATTCCCGACGGGAGCGGGAACGGGTTGGCCGATTTCAAGGTTCAGTGACTGAGGAAGACTCAAAATTGCAATATATATATAAACGAAACATGGTTTTTTTTTTCGAACAGATTTAGCAATATGGATGATTTGATTCCATCAGGGGCCCGTTTGATTAAATCCAAGGACCCAGTTGTTGATGAAAGAGATGTTTTATTTCATGAGGGCGAGGAAGATAAAATAGATAAAATTAATGTTTAAGCATTTTGTCATTCTTGATGTACACATACGTGGAATAAGTTCCCGTAGGGGGGTAGTACTGTAGGCTTTACTTAAGGTTCTTTGCAGCGTGCCTTCGGCTCCTAGCTGCAACCCCTTTCGTTCCTTTTACTGTACCTCCTTTCATATTATCTTCCATCTTACTCTCCAACCTTCCCTAACAGTTGATTCATAGTGCAACTGCGAGGTTTTCCTCCTGTTAAACCTTTCAAACCTTTGACTGTCATTTTCCATTTCAGCGCTGAATGACCTCATTAGTCCCAGTGCTTGGCCTTTGGCCTAAATTCTATATTCAGTGCAATTCATAAGAAGATTAAATTGACAAGAAGGCTTCAGTACAATTCAGTGTGTTTTGTGTGAAAGAAGAAAACTGGACAATTATACGTGACTTATACTAAAGATCTACATAACAAGTGGATTACATCCTAATACAGAATGTATTCTTGGGTGCACAGTATTAAAAAAGAAAGGGCATGGTACTGTAAAGTAGGAATACAACCCCAGAAACGAGTACATTTACATCTGGAACACAATTACAGTAATAGAAGACTCATGACATTTGTAGTGGCGTCTTACAGAATATGAATGCTGACATTTCTAAGCATATTCTCTCTCTCTCTCTCTCTCTCTCTCTCTCTCTCTCTCTCTCTCTCTCTCTCTCTCTCTCTCTCTCTCTCTCTCTCAATTTAAGAATGCTTCCCAGAATGGTTTGAATACTCTCTCTCTCTCAGTTTAAGAATGTATCCCAGAATGGTTTGAATACTCTCTCTCTCTCTCTCTCTCTCTCTCTCTCTCTCTCTCTCTCTCTCTCTCTCTCTCTCTCTCTCTCTCTCTCTCTCTCTCTCACACACACACACCTCTCTGAATGCACAAATACAAAAGGGAAACCATAGAGATAAAACCAAAATGGAAGACAGCCGAGCAGGATATTTGCTGACACTGTTTTTTAACTGCCCTAGCCCTACTTTGTTGCAAAGGCTTAAGCTACCCCTTAAAGACTAGTTTGCTTAGAAGGTAAAGCTCCAAGAATGCTGCTGATAACTAGACACCAGGGCAAAACGCCAACATTGGCAGAACAGAAAGTTCCAACCAAATGTTTTAGTAGCTGTTTTTTCTGCCGGTGACTCATCCTCACATACCTTGGTGGGTGATCCAAACACTCAGCTTTACTAACCCCGTGCCCTTTCATCCTTTTAGTGCACAGGGTCCGTAGTGAGTACTCTAGTCTCTGAAGGCTAGGAGGCTCATGGGATCTAGAGCAGTAGTTCTCAACCTGTTTTTTTGGCCCATGCACCCTTTCATCATGTGTCAGAATGTCATTCACCCCCCTTTCCAAAATTGTCTGCCTCAAAATGTGTATTCCAAATAATATGCATATAATACTAAAAATTCTTGGTCGCAATTCCCCGTCCTGAAACTCTGAATTCCCCCATGGTTGAGAACCACTGATCTACTGTAGAGCATCCGTTTTTGGTTTCTCATTGCATTTGGAGATTATGTTGCTGTCGTTGTTTTGATTCCAAAAAAATCCTTCTTCATGTACACGCTTGCATTCATCCTCCACCTAGGTATGTTTCCCTGTACAGCCTCTTGCTCAGAATGTGGTCACTCTAACCCCTCCAGCAATTGTCCCAGTGCTCTGATCTCTTGTGCAGCTATTCTCTGAAATTTTATCTAGTTCTTGCCTTCTAAAGCTCAAACAGTTTGACAGCCTTTTCTCTGATAGCTAGTATCCTACTTGATTTACATCTGTCCAGCAATAGATATTTATGTAGTATTTGATTTTGCCTTTCTGTTGCCTTGTCAGCCAAAATCCATGCTCATGGGGTCGTTCCTCTGTGAATTCTTCAAGATTTTATTTAATTTTTTTTCTGATAGTAATGCATCTGGTTCGTTTTCTATTGGCGTTCTTCATAATTTTTTTAAAACCTGACCATTTTCCCATCTTTTCATCATCATTTATATGATGATGAATCATCATGTAATTGATGATGAATTTCTCCCTCGCATGCACCGTGTTTCTTTCCTTCGCAGCTATATCCGGAAACCTGTTCTTAATCTTCTTTAACTTTATGTGATGGTGTTAATGGAGATCTGGATGATATATGCTGGACTTAGCTTTACGAATTATTGTTCTCATCTCTGGTTAGCTCCTCATGCACCATTCTTCATAATATAAGTGACTGGAAGGTTTTTCATTTGATGAATGCCACTGCTTTTACTTCTAATTTTAATTTATTGTCTCTGGGTGGGTCACTGCCCTTTACTTTTTTATTATTTTAAATTACTCCTGGGCACTAATGTCTGCCTTTTTTTTGTGGTATCATCGCTCTCTTGACCGCTTTGTACGTGCTTCTTCATAAAAATATAAAATCTATCACTATTTTGGGAAAATATCCTGTCGGTGCTTCTTTACGAAATAAAATGAAAAAAATTCATTGTGGCTCTTCACCTCAGCTGCCCGGGTTTTCTCTGATTTTAGTTTGTCTGTCCGTCCGCACTTTTTCTGTCCGCCCTCAGATCTTAAAAAATACCGAGGCCAGAGGGCTGCAGATTGGTATGCTGATCATCCACCCTCCAATCATCAAACATACCACATTGCAGCCCTCTAGCCTCAGTAGTTTTTATTTTATTTAAGGTTAAAGTTAGCATTAATCGTGCTTCCGGCAACGATATAGAATAGGCCACCACCGGGCGGTGGTTAAAGCTTCATGGGTCGCGGCTCATACAGCATTATACTGAGAACACCGCAAGATAGCTCTATTTTCGGTGGCCTTGATTATACGCCGTAGCGGCTCTACTGAAAACTCGATTGCTCCGAAGAAACTTCGTCGCATTTTTTACTTGTTAATTTTGTACACTAAAAGTAGGTTTGGATTTTGGATTTTTGTCTCGAGTGGGTTTTTCACTTCTTTAATATAATTTGCGTTAGGATTCAGCAACCTTTATTTCAGAAAAATTTTTTAAAACTTCAATCTGTATAATTTGTCACTGAATATTGAATTTTAACTGTTTATCATAGTATGCGAATCTCATTTTTACCTTTTCTTTTCATGATTTTGCTAGTGATGATTCATCCTCCCATAGAATGAAATACAGAGTTTAAGCCAAAGGTCAAGCACTGGTACTTATCAGGTCATTCAGCGCTGGAAAGGAAATCGAGAGTAGGTAGGTCTGAAAGGTGTAACAGGAGGAAAACCTCAAAGCAGTTGCACTATGAAATAATTGTTAGGAGAGGCTGGATAGCAAGATGGAAGAAAGATAATGTGAATGGAGGTACAGTAAAAGGAATGAGAGGGGTTGCAGCAAGGGCCGAAGGGACGCTGCAAAGAACCTTTAGCAATGCCTACAGTGCACCGCATGAGGTGCACTGACGGCACTAACCCCCCTACCTAACCTAACCTAACCTAACCTATAACCTAACCCAACCTAATCTAACCTAACCAAACCAAACCAAACCAACCTAACCTAACCTAACCTAACCTAACCTTCCATATTTCTTTTCGAGTCGCCTCTAATTCCTTCATGAACCCTGACATTGCGAGCTTATCTGAATGGGTACTACAAGACTCACTTCTTAATCTATTTCCTCATCTCCTCTCCTGTCCTATTTTTGGATTTATTATAATATATATTTATTCCTCCAGTTGTTAAAAAAATTGTGCATTATCTTGGACAGCTTGAAATGTTCATATATCCTTATTTTATAAATTTTAAACATACCAAGAGATATAGATTGGGATAAAGATTGGGATAATGTGCACGTTTGGCTGCACACAACATCTGAGGGTGTTGGTCTGACATTTAGAGAAAATTAGGTTTTTCATTGTACGATAATTTCTGGTTTTATCAGCGGCGCCATTTGAAGAAAATTATATTTTTCATTGTGCGATAATTATTTGTTTTAACAGCGGCGCCATTTAAAGAAAATTATATTTTTCATTGTACAATAATTTTTTTGTTTTAATAGCGGCGCCATTTAAAGAAATTATATTTTTCATTGTACAGTAATTATTTGTTTTAACAGCTGCGCCATTTAAAGGAAATTATAGCCCATTGTTCTTTGTACAATAATTATTTGTTTTAACAGCTGCCCCGTTTAAAGAAAATTATCTTGTTCACTGTACAATAATTTTTTTTGTTTTAACAGCGGCGCCATTTAAAGAAATTGTATTGTTCATTGTTCAATAATTTGTTTTAACAGCTGCGCCGTTTAAAGAAAATTATCTTGTTCACTGTACAATAATTTTTTTTGTTTTAACAGCGACACCATTTAAAGAAATTATATTTGTCATTGTACAATAATTTTTATGTTTTAACAGCGACACCATTTAAAGAAAATTATATTTTCCATCATCCAATAATTTCTGGTTTTATCAGCGACTGCAAGAAAAAACAACAACAAATAAGTTTAGAACACGTGTAAAAAAACACGAACGTAAAAATTCACTTCCGCCGGCCGCCCGTCGGAAAACAAGGCCGTGTTTGGACCCGTAGTAAATCATGATTCCTCGATGCTCACGCATCCCAGTTGCCTCGTTCGGAATTTATTGTCGCTAATTTTTTTTTTTTTTTTACGAAAATGAAGGAAGGTAAGGGGAATGAATGAGATTATTATTGAGACTGGTCGAGGTAGACAAAGGAAGAGGGGGAAGCGTAGGTGTACATACAGGAATTTGAACCGGAAAAAATCAATTTATTGTTAAGTAGCGAATAAAAAAAAAAGTTTTTTTTTTTTCAAAAATGGAGGAAGGGAGGGGGAATGAATGAGATTATTACTGAGACTGGTCGAGGTAGACAAAGGAAGAGGGGGAAGCGTAGGTGTACATACAGGAATTTGAACCGGAAAAAATCAAATTATTGGTAAGTAGCGAATGAAAAAAAATTTGTTGCTATTTTTTTTTTAAATGGAGGAAGGTAAGGGGAATGAATTAGATTATTATTGAGGCTGGTCGAGGTAGACAAAGGAAGAGGGGAAGAGGAGGTGTACATACAGGAATGTGAACTGGAAAAAATCAATTTATTATTAAGTAGCGAATAAAAAAAAAAATTATTGTCGCTAATTTTTTTTTTTTTTTTACAAAAAGGAAGGAAGGAAGGGGAAACGAATGAGATTATTACTGAGACTGGTCGAGGGAGACAAAGGAAGAGGGGAAGAGGAGGTGTACACACAGGAATTTGAACCGGAAAAAATAAATTTATTGTTGAGTAGCGAATTAGGAAAAAGAAAAAGATTAGAATTCAGGGCTCTTTTTACCGTTCACTATATTTCGATATCCAGGGGGAAATTCCAGGGGGGGGGGAAATCGCTTTTCTCACGACCCCAGGGGCTCCAGTGGTCATTGCATTGCCGTTAGGTCAAGCTGGCCCGATGCCAGTACCCTCCTGTAGGGGGCTGCTGCTATGTTAGTGCCGTCAGTTCACCTCACGCGGCACACTGTAGGCATTACTTAGGGATCTTTGCACAGTCCATTCGGACCCTAGCAGCAACCTCTTTCATTCTTTTACCATACCTCCATTCATATTCCCTCTCTTCCATCTTACTTTCCTCAACCCTCTCCTAACAATATTGTTTAATAGTGCAACTGCGAGGCTTTCCTCCTGTTACACCTTGAAAGCCTATGTAACCTCGATTTCCCTCTCAGAGATGAATGACCTCATAGGCGCCAGCGCTTGGCCTTTGGCCTGCATTTTTATATTCCGTTCCATTCCTGTTCCAGCGCGGGGTCCAGCGCCTTCCAGCGGCCTGGAAGTCATGTACGCGGACGCCCTTTCGGCTGATAGCTTTTTCTCCCTCTCTTACGCTCCAGATCGTCTAGTCTCTCCTCACATTCCCCACTCAGTGGCGCGCTTTCCACTGTGGCATTCTCTATTGGGTTAATGAAGGTTCCTCTCTCTCTCTCTCTCTCTCTCTCTCTCTCTCTCTCTCTCTCTCTCTCTCTCTGGCAGGAATGAGAGGGACGTTCATGAAATGAATTGAATATTTGGAACGAGAAGCAGGGGGCCGGAATGGGAATCAGATTGGCTCTACTTGTAATCATGAAAGAGAACAAAAGGAAGGGGAATTGGCGAATATATATATATATATATATATATATATATATATATATATATATATATATATATATATATATATATATATATATATATATGTATGTATATATATATTTACCTAGGCAAAGGTGAGCTGTTCACTGTCAAATGATTATTGTGTGAATATAGCAGACGTACTTAGAACAAGGACAAACGTTAACGACGAGTATAATTTTTCCTAAAACGGTCACAAGACCAAAGAAAACCGATTACACCCTGCACGCCCCCCCCCCAAAAAAAAAAAAAACTTCCTTGTTAAAAATTCCCGATGGCGGTCAGGTAGACGTAAAAATGCTGACGAACAGATTCTTAAAAGATTCCACTAAGTCCTACGGAGAGGTGACTCTGCATTAGAAAGAAGGGGAGAGAGAGAGAGAAAAAAGGGCTGCCTGTAGAATTGATCGCAGGGGAGAATTCATGACGCGTGAATTTTGATCAAGGTGGTTTTGATTTCTGAAGATATGGATATGTAGGAAATTGTAATAATTGTTTTATTGTTTTTTTTTTATTTTTTTTACTTTATTTTATTTTATTTAATTTTTTTTGTAAATTCAGTGTGTTGTTCTAACCACTGTCCATTTCCAAATATTTGCTCTAAGTTTCTTGTTTGTACTCGGTAATGTTTTCCCTGGAGGAGGTTAGCGCCGTCAGTGCACCTCACGCGATGCATTGTAGTCATCACTCAAGACTCTTTGCAGCGTCCCTTCTGCCCCTAGCTGCGACCCCTTTTATTCCTTTTACTGTACCTCCGTTCGTATTCTCTTTCTTCCATCGTCATTTCCACACTCTCTTAACAGTTGTTTCACAGTGCGGCTGAGAGGTTTTCCTCCTGTTACACCTCTCAAACCTTTTGCTCTCAATTTCCCTTTCAGCTCTGAATGACCTCACAGGTCCCAGTGCTTGGCCTTTGGCCTAAATTGTATATTCCATTCCATCCCATCCCATAACATTGGCAGATTCCGGAACCTACCGGTCATTCATCCATCTGTGACGAAATGATACCTCTCCTTCATATTGTGACAAAACATATTCCAATAGGTTTGTCACACCACGGCGAGGCTCTGGATTCCATTTCCAGCCCAACTGTCAGGAAAGTCGGATTTCGGGCGAATTCCATACAGTAGGTGTTAGCTCAGTTGCATATTAATTACAGAGTCTCCTCGCCGAGTAACTCATTAATCCAGATATGTTGGGAGGCGATAATTTCGAAAAACTTAAATTTTAATCATCTAAAATCACAGAAGCACAGTCGATGTTTTAGACTAGTAGACTATTTGTTTCTTAAGTTATTTTATTTATTTTACCTAGCAGAGAAGTTCGGGTGGTGAATGATCATACATTTTTGAAATATTCCGATGCTGGAATCAGTAGTGAAGTTTCCTCCGTAGGGGGGATAATGCCGTCATTGCACCACTTGGGGTGCACTGTAGGCATTACTTAAGGG
This sequence comes from Macrobrachium rosenbergii, assembly GCA_039081455.1. Taxonomy (NCBI): domain Eukaryota; kingdom Metazoa; phylum Arthropoda; class Malacostraca; order Decapoda; family Palaemonidae; genus Macrobrachium; species Macrobrachium rosenbergii. Next base: position 1,143,361 of record JANJGK010000005.1, read on the forward strand.
TCTTTGCAGGGTGCCTTCGGCCCCCGGCTGCAACTCCTTTCGTTCCTTTTACTGTACCTCCTTTCACATTCTCTTTCTTTCATCTTACTTTCCTCAACCCTCTCTTTAATAATTGTTTCATAGTTCAACAGCTTTGAGGTTTTCCTCCTGTTACGCCTATCAGACCTTCTTACTGTCAATTTCCGTTTCAGCGCTGAATGATCTCATAGGTCCCTGCGCTTGGCCTTTGGCCAAAATTCTATAGTCTATAATCTATTCTCGATAAGCTTAATGCTTCTCGGATGGCCAATATCTTGTCATTGAAGAGCCAATATTTTTAGAGTAGGAGAAAAAGGTTGGTATGTCTTTGCAGATTTTTGTTTCGCTTCGTCAGCATATCTCGTTACTTTGTCTCAGATGAGTGTAGTGGATCAGGAATACGCGTGTTATACGCGTATTGGCGTTTAATAAAGAAATATGTATATCCTAAATGCAAAGTTATCATTTTGTGTGGGGAATATCAGTTTTTGCCAAATGTCAGTTTTTACCATAGTTGTAAAATCATTCTTTTATCTTATTTATTTGATTTATAGATTCATTGCCATAGCTATTCATCTCAAACCAAATTCATTATAAATTCGTTGCCATAACTATTCATCTCAAACCAGATTCATTATAAATTCGTTGCCGTAACTATTCAGCTCAAAACAAATTCATTATAAATTCGTTGCCGTAACTATTCAGCCCAAACCAAATTCATTGTAAATTCGTTGCCATAACTATTCAGCCCAAACCAAATTCATTATAAATTCATTGTCATAACTATTCATCTCAAACCAAATTCACTATAAATTTATTGCCAATACTATTCATCTCATACCAAATTCATTATAAATTCGTTGCCATAACTATTCATCTCATACCAAATTCATTATAAATTCTTTGCCATAACTATTCATCTCAAACCAAATTCATTATAAATTCATCGCCATAACTATTCAGCCCAAACCAGATTCATTATAAATTCATTGCCATAACTATTCAGCCCAAACCAAATTCATTATAAATTCATTGCCATAACTATTCATCTCAAAACAAATTCACTATAAATTCATTGCCATTATTACTCATCTCATACCAAAGTCATTATAAATTCGTTGCCATAACTATTCATCTCAAACCAAATTCACTATAAATTCATTGCCATTACTATTCATCTCGAACCAAATTCATTATAAATTCATTGCCATAACTATTCATCTCAAACCAAATTCATTATAAATTCATTGCCATAACTATTCATCTCAAACCAAATTCATTATAAATTCACTGCCATACCTATTCAGCTCAAACCATATTCATTGCCATAACTATTCAGCTCAGACCAAATTCATTATATTGCTGAATAATCCCTCGGATTCCAGCCCTTGGCGTCAAGCCTAAATTACATACTCCATTCCATAGTCTTATCGCCCGGTGTACAGGAAAGTTTGTGTTTATCACAGCTAATTTATAATAAACATAAACATTTCCCTCATTTCAGTTCCGTCCGTTAACGTATCACGGACATGACAAGTAATTATGGCTCTGACGTACCCCCGTTTTTTTTTTTCTTTTTTTTTTTTTTTTTTTAGATCAACGCGTCCATTAATACTGCCTTTGATTTAAGTCCAGCATAAAGGGTACATCAGGAGGTATTATGCTGAACCAGTATTAATAACGAGAATATATTCTTTGTCATTCTGTGATTGTTCTTGGCTTTTTTGTATAGAAGGTTGGTTCATGAAGTTGCCATTGGAAATTGTCGTTTTTCATAGACAGTTAATAAGGTGATGCGTTTTGTTAAGCGGTATGGGATTTCTTCAATCTCCAGGAACATCGCTACGGTAAACGTTTGGTTTTTATATGTATTTCTTTATTATCAAAGCTCTCTGTCTCTCTCTCTCTCTCTCTCTCTCTCTCAAAACGGATAATAATTAATATTCAGCTTATATCTTTATTTCTTTCGTCTTTTTTTGGAACAAGTGTTTTCCGACAACTTTCTCCCATCTTAGGTAAAGCCAAAAAGTGCTCAACTCTCTCTCTCTCTCTCTCTCTCTCTCTCTCTCTCTCTCTCTCTCTCTCTCTCTCTCTCTCTCTCTCTCTCTCTCTCTAAACAGATAATATCAAATACTTTTTTGGAATAAGTATTTTCCAACAACTTTCTCCCATCTAATGTAAAGCCAAAAAGTGGTCAGCTCTCTCTCTCTCTCTCTCTCTCTCTCTCTCTCTCTCTCTCTCTCTCTCTCTCTCTCTCTCTCTCTCTCTCTCAACAGATAATATCAAAGCTTATATCTTTCGTCTTTTTTGGAATAAGTATTTCTCATCATCTTTCTTCCATCTCAGGAACAGCCAGACTGTGTTCAGTCTCTCTCTCTCTCTCTCTCTCTCTCTCTCTCTCTCTCTCTCTAAACAGATAATATGAAAGCTCATTTCTTTCGTCTTTTTTGGAACAAGTATTTTCCAACAACTTTCTCCCATCTCAGGAAAAGCCAGAATGTGTTCAAACCTCAGTTTGAGAAGACCAGTGAACTAATCCTTTGAGTAACCTCGATATCATCAGGTTCCTGTTTGATTTAAAAGCAAGAACTTTTTTCTTTTGTTTTATTTTATTAACCTATAATACTCTTAAATTAATAGCAGTAAAGATTTCAAGAACTTTCAGCTGTAATCACGAAGAAAGACGATAACATCGTGTTCTCGCCTTGAAGAAGTCTGGAAGAGAAGAAATGTCCTTTTAAATTGAGAGAGAGAGAGAGAGAGAGAGAGAGAGAGAGAGAGAGAGAGAGAGAGAGAGAGAGAGAGAGAGAGAGAGATACACGTTTGCGATTAAGATGGTCTCTCGTGACTTGCTTAAATATTGGACGTTGGGAGGAGAAGAATAAGAATCTTAAAGAGAGAGAGAGAGAGAGAGAGAGAGAGAGAGAGAGAGAGAGAGAGAGAGAGAGAGAGAGAGAGAGAGAGAGACTTCCGGCTTTAGTGAAACTAAAGGGTTTTCCCTTTCGCCTTCAAGGAGCCAATAACCTCTCTGTTTTATATCTCAGAAACAAGAAAAGGGGGAAATACTTCCCCTATGTATTCATTTTGACAATATGGATCACCCCCAAGTAGGGGGCTAGTGCCGTCAGTGCACCTCATGCGGTGCACTGTAGGCATTACTTAGGGATCTTTGTAGCGTCCCTTCGGCCCCTAGCTGTAACCCCTTCCGTTCATTTTACTGTACCTCCTTTCATATTCTCTTTCTTCCATCTTACTTTCCTCAGCCCTCTCCTAACAATTGATTCATAGTGCAACTGCTTTGAGGTTTTCCTCCTGTTACACCTTTCAAACCTTTCCGTTTCAGCGCTGAATGGCCTCATAGGTCTCAGCGCTTGGCCTTTGCAAAGCTTTGGCCTAAATTCTATATTCAGTTCAATTCAGTTCGATAATGAGACCCGTCTTGGCTGCTTAAATAATCACTGCAATTGATGTACTTATCGTTAATGCTCGACATTCAGATCTATAAATAATTAGAAGCGCGTGCTCCTCTCTCGCTCTCTCTCTCTCTCTCTCTCTCTCTCTCTCTCTCTCTCTCTCTCTCTCTCTCTCTCTCTCTCTCTCTCTCTCTATAAGATTCTTCTCCTCCCAAAGTCCAATATTTAAGTATGTCGCGAGAGACCATCTTAATTGCAAACGTGTGTATCTCTCTCTCTCTCTCTCTCTCTCTCTCTCTCTCTCTCTCTCTCTCTGAGGTACGTTTCCTCCCCACCATCCTAACTTAAACATGTGAGAGACCATTTTAATCACAAACTTGTATATTCCCTCTAAATAGAGACAGAATAGGCACGGTATATAGACTGTTATTATTTCACGCTTAGCACAAATAAGTAATGCGATCATAACAGAACCGACCGTATTTTTGGGAACTGTAATGTGTATACATACATTATATATATATATATATATATATATATATATATATATATATATATATATATATATATATATGTATGTATATACTGTTTATATACATATGTATGTAATAATGTATATATGCACAGACATTTATATAAGATTGTATGAATGTATGTATATAATATGCTAACCCACATACTAACGCGCACGCAAACACGCGCACACACGCATATATATATATATATATATATATATATATATATATATATATATATATATATATATATATATATATATATATATATATATGATTATAATCACTTTTGTACGTGACTCATTTATCACACATTACCACAGGTGAAAAATAGGAGACGGGTTGTAGGTCCTGACCGGTTTCGACTTTATTTCCAAGCCATTGACGGCTTGGACATAAAGTCGAAACCGGTCAGGACCTACACCCCGTCTCTTATTTTTCACCTGTGGTATATATTTATATTTATATATATATATATATATATATATATATATATATATATATATATATATATATATATATATATACACACACACATACAAACACACACACACACACGCATGATTTTACCAACAAACTTGACGAAGGAAATTTGACCGCAGTCATTAGGTACTGGAGGTCAACGAGATACTTGGAATAATAATGACTGGGTCGGCTGTACTTTTTCTCAGGAATTTTGAACAGAGTACAAATTTGCTTAGCACAGTGATTAGGTTCGTTAAATGTAATTGCTTCTTCGAGTCAGAGTAAGATGTTTGGTGCTTTGAGATTTACTAGTTTTTTCCATCTAGTTTCTCCGACCTTCCGGGATTTTCCTGAATATTTTCGGTAATCTGGAAGACCTATATATATATATATATATATATATATATATATATATATATATATATATATATATATATATATATATATATATATATATTTGAATATTGTAGGTACTTCGGAAGACCAGCATATATATATATATATATATATATATATATATATATATATATTATATATATATATATATATATATATATATATATATATATATATATATATATATATATATATATATATATATATATATAATGTCTTTTGCGCACACGTATTAGCGTTTGTAGATACATATTATATGTAAATTGATATATTCACTGGTATACTCTTATACGTACTTTTGAGTAATGCGCTTGCATCAGTCTTAAGTAGCAGTCGCAAATACAATTATTGTTCAACTGATCATCGCTGACGAAATGAATGAAATATAAAATTTTGGCCAAAGGCCAATTGCTGGAACCTACGAGGTCAATCAGCGGTGAAAGTGAAATTGAGAGTAAAAAGGTTTGAAAGGTGTAACAGGAGGAAAACCTCGCAGTTGCACCATGAAACAGTTGTTTGGAGAGTGTTGAGGAAATTAGGGTGGAAGAAAGAGAATATGAACGGAGGTACTGTAAGAGGAATGAAAGGGGCTGCAGCTAGGGGCCGAAGGGACCCTGCAAAGAACCTTGAGTAATGCCTGCAGTGCACCACGTGACTGCACTGACGGAACTACCCTCCTGGGGGTGTTCAGTGCTAGTGAGCACCGACCTATAATGAACCAGTGAAAGGGAACCTATATTTCTCACGAGTATGAAATTGGAATACAAGTGCTATGGGGAAATAGCAATAATTCGTAAAGCATAAAAGAGTTGCATTCAGATGCGGCGTGCTCAGGCCACTTGATAAAGTCTTAATTAAAATCCTAGGGAAGGGGAGTTGCACTGAGGCACTGTAATGTCATCGTCTGGTACACGTACAATACAGCGCAGTGACGTACAATCTGTCGTAAGCTAACTGTGAACAATTCTCTTCAGGTTAATTCTCCGTAGAGGGATAGTGCCGTCAGTGCACCTCGTGCGGTGCACTGTAGGCAATACTTCAGGTTCTTTGTAGCGTCCCTTCGGCCCCTAGCTGCAACCCCTTTCGTTTCTTTTACCGTACCTCCTTTCATATTCTCTTTCTTCCATCTTACTTTCCATCCTCTCCTAACAATTGATTCAAAGTGCAGCTGCGAGGTTTTAATCCTGTTACACCTTTCAAACCTTCTACTGTCAATTTCCGTTTCAGCGCTGAATGACCTCATAGGTCCCAGTGCTTGGTTGGCCTTTGGTCTAAATTCTGTATTCAATTTAATTCTTCAGGTTAATTTACAGACATGTTCCCGAATTACAATAACACCGTATGTAATGGTAGTTAGAGTTCGGAATCCAGTTATATGTTTTTACAGGAAATTTCATTGATAATCTTTGTACCGACGTGATTTCAGATTCTCATGAAGCCTTGCCACTTGGCTCACTCTTGAGAATTTTGATTGCTGCTTCATCTGTTGCACTGTTGCACTGATCTTCTTTAATTATCTGATGCTTGACCTTGTATTTCAACACTCAGAGATTCCAGCGTCTTAACCCATTCGATGGAGCTATCCATCGTCACCCTGTCTTTGGCAGTATGAAGTGGTATCTTACATTTTAGAGCGCCAGTGTGTTAGTCTCAACTGAAGGCTTGCATGTGTTTACTTCTCTGCACTTTGGCATGTACAGTATGGCTGGCTAACATCAGGTTATGAAGACTTTTGCTGAGAGATATGGATAGCTAACTTTTCGAGAATAGGCAAGGTGAATAGGTCCTGCTACGGGTATGAAACTTGGTAAAATTATAATCAGATATCTTTACTGGCACAACTGGTGCTCTGTCCATCATCACCGCGTATACTTGTCAAATATTGAGTGATTTTCTGAGTCTTCCAGTCTCATGAGATATCCTACCGACAGGAATTTGCTTTCTAGAGTTTGATGTCCAGATCAAGGGGATCTTTCCCAGGTATTGACCCCCAAAAAAGTTCAGGGGTCATCATGTAGGACTAATATTTCTTGGGGGTTATTATTTTTATGTTATTTACAGTCTTTTGTTTATGTTTTTACGGCCATCCCCGACAGGCTTGTATTAACACGCCACAAAGGTGGATCCATACCTGGTTAAAATCCTTGGGGGTCACTATCTAGGAAAGATCCGATCAAAGTAGAAAGTATTTAATTGGTATAGAAGTTACAGTCTGCTTCTTTGTCTTTACTTATCTGCTGCTAGAGGAGGTGTTCCAACGGAGGGGTTGGACAGCACATGAATCATGCGTAGATGCTTACCTAAGACCTTCTTGAAAAACTAACAGTAATCCTTGCTAGACAAACTTAGTATTGCACACCATGCCGTATACTGCAAAGCTTGATGGAACCAGTCGCTCATTCATCCAGTAAATCAACTGCGGTGGATCGTATCCAAGTTAGAGAGGGAATGAAGCGTGAACTTCATTCCAATATATATATATATATATATATATATATATATATATATATATATATATATATATATATATATATATATATATATATATACACACACACGTATATTCATACATAGGCAGACATATGTTATATATATATATATATATATATATATATATATATATATATATATTATATATATATATATATATATATATATATATATATATATATTTATATATATATGTATGTGTGTCTGCTTGTGTGAATAGGCGTACGCTTTGCAGTATCATTTTGATTGTGCAATCATTTTTTAATTGAAACATCGACAAATAGTTGACAGCGTTGCTGTAACATTAAGCTTTTCTTTGATCATAATAACTGACACAAAGCTCACTTGTTCGTCATTTCGTCATAATTAGATAGCCTGAAAAAAATTTTAACTAGTGGTAAAATTGCGATGAATTTAGAATTTCCAAATTATAAAGCTTATGACATTTTACTTTAGAGGTCACAATTAGTTTAGCAGTGATTTATTATTACTGACTGCACCCTATCACTGCATTCGTTATGCTTATACCTTCAACACTGAAAGGAACGGGAGGAAATTATTGATGAAAATATAACAGCGACCAACAGAAGCATAAATTGGCTTTTAAGTTTCATAAAGAATTTAAACAAGTAAAAAATCCCCCGGAATTTCTTCGACTCAATGACGTTTTCTGTACAGCGTATAATGCTGTATGAAACTCTCAGCCGCGGCCCATGAACCTTTCAGCACGACCCTGTGGTAGCCTGTGTTGTTGGCACCTATAGTGGTGCCAGACGCATGATCATGGCTAACTTTACCTTAAATAAAATAAAAAAACTAACGAGGCTAGAGGGCTGCAATTTGGCATATTTGATGGTGGGAGGGTGGATGATCAACATACCAATTTGCAGCCCATTTCCTTCTGTTCCGCCATTTCTTTGGAAGCTTGAATTTCAAGTCAGTGGCCCCTGTGACCTTGTTCCATATGAATAGTGTTCATTTCTGAGTAATAATAATAATAATAATAATAATAATAATAATAATAATAATAATAATAATAATAATAGGGTCGGGTTAGTGTTCAGAGCTGGCCTCTGATTGGCTGATTATGACTCTGCTGAGAGCCAATGAAAAATAGGGTCGGTTTTGAGGGAGCCAATGAAAAATAGGGTCGGTTTTGTGAGAGCTAATTAAAAATAGGGTCGGTTTTGTGGGAGCCAATGAAAATATAGGGTCGGTTTTGTGGGAGCCAATGAAAAATAGGGTCGGTTTTGTGGGAGCCAATGAAAAATGGGGACGGTTTTGTGGGAACTAATGAAAAATAGGTTCGGTTTTGTGGGAGCTAATGAAAAATGGGGACGGTTTTGTGGGAACTAATGAAAAATAGGTTCGGTTTCGTGGGAGCTAATGAAAAATAGGGTCGGTGTTGTGGGAGACAATGAAAAATGGTAATAATAATAATCAAATATATGCTTACTTATAACTTTAAAAAGGTGAGGAAAAGTTACAAAATTTGAAATATAATAACTTCAGTAGAAATAAGTATATATATATATTATGTATATATATATATATATATATATATATATATATATATATATATATATATATATATATATATATATATATATATATATATATATATAATTTAGAACCCAACTCCAGCCCTCACTCCAGCATTCATAAATCAAAAGTTGAAAGTCGTTCCATGCTTGAAGCGAAATGGAGAGAGAGACCTGGAATGTGTTCAGGAAGGTGCTTTTCCAGGTTGTTCCAGCCTCCTCCCCCCACCCCCCCTTCCCCCCCATCCTTCGATATTACGTGTCCAAAACATAATTCCAGTAATGAATTCTTTTGTGTCGCTTAATTTCATGGACCATGGGTATCTGAGAGTTTCGACTCTAAAGGTGTATATTAATATAAACGGATTCTCTCTCTCTCTCTCTCTCTCTCTCTCTCTCTCTCTCTCTCTCTCTCTCTCTCTCTCTCTCTCTCTCTCTCGTTTATTTCGTGGACCATGGGTGGTCGACTCAAAAGACGTATATTAATCAGACTCTCTCTCTCTCTCTCTCTCTCTCTCTCTCTCTCTCTCTCTCTCTCTCTCTCTCTCTCTCTCTCTCGTCGTAGGAATCCTGCTAACATAATGGTTCTTTAGAATACTGATTTTGCCGCGTTTGTGTGTTTTGTTTAAATTACTGTAGAGTATTTTTAATGTGTTGGTAATTTCGTTTTCAATCTAAACGAGTAAAAAATGCGCCAATTTTCTTCAGCACAATCGAGTTTTCTGTAAAGCGTATAAACAAGGACACCGAAAATAGATCTATCTTTCGGTGGTCTCGGTATAATGCTGCATGAGCGGCGCCCATGAATCTTTAACCACGTCCCGGTGGTGGCCTATCCTATATCGTTGCCAGAAGCACGATTATGGCTAACTTTAACCTTAAATAAAAATAAAAACTACTGAGGCTAGAGGGCTGCAATTTGGTATGTTCGATGATTGGAGGGTGGATGATCAACATACCAGTTTGCAGCCCTCCAGCCTCAGTAGTTTTTAAGTTCTGAGGGCGGACAGAAAAAGTGCGGACGGACAGACAAAGCCAGCACAGTAGTTTTCTTTTACAGAAAACTAAAAGGCAGAAATGTAAGTGTCTGAGGCGTATAATATATTCTGCCACTGCAAGCGTTCGTATGGTACAGAGGAGTGTAAATAAATGCCGGGATCTTTGTATTTGCTTTTGCAAATGCCCAAGTTGACTGATGGAGGCTGTTATTGCAACAGTTCTTCCATTTGAATGTAGCAACATGTCACGGCTTAGAAGTGTTAATGAAAGGCACATTTGTTTCAAGGAGGCGAATGAGGAAAGTCTTAAAAGACTGTTATTAGTGATTTGAAGAATGAAAGCGTCGACTTGGGGCATTTATTTTCATGTAGACATTAGTGTAGTTTGGAATGAAAGTGGTTATTAGATTTGGGAACTGTGTATAAACACAAGTAGTTAAACTTCCTTTATTTTTATAAAAGCGTTATAAGGAATACTACTCTCAAAATCTCCTTTTGCGTGGGGTCTATGCCGCAAGGCCTCCCAGCCTTGTATTTCAAATTTTCAACTTTCAGCCGACGATGTTCTCTATTCTTGCAAGTGACAGAGATCGGAAACTCGTGAAGTTTTTCTTTGTAGGGACACGGGATCTCTTATAAGTATTCTTTTGAAGTATTTTTATGCTTTTTTTTTTTTCTTTCCTCTCCTTTCCTGTCGCGAGCAAATGTGTTGTAGTCGGAACCACAAAACTTGTAAGTGAACAAACAAACATTTGACACAAACACACATACCTATGTATATATGCACGTGTATATGTATATATATATATATATATATATAATATATATATATATATATATATATATATATATATATATACGTGTATATGTATATATATATATATATATATATATATATATATATATATATATATATATATATATATATATATATATATATATTACACACACACACATGCATACATTCAAACATACAGAATACATTTATATGCACGCACACTTGTATATACATAAGCCTGTTTCAAGTGTTTATGCTTATATATAGCTCCTAAATGTAATAACCACTTTCATACCAAATTTCATGAATGTTTACATGGAAGTAAATGTGTAACTGCTAACAAATAAACACCTGTCATTTTGCTCCCCTTCCCAGTTTTGCTCCTCAGTAAACAAGCTCTAACGGAGGTGATATAGAAGTTTCTTCGCTGAGACCGTGAAATATTTTTATATTGAAATATTCATACCGTCAAAAAGGACAGGGCGTCATGTGCCGTCCCGATTCTCTGAACGAGGTGTCTTCATTCAGCACATTGCAAATGAACGCCTTAAAATTCTTTGGAGGTTGCTAGGGTTTCAAGTCATTGGCCCCTGTGGTGGGGTTGTTCCGTGTGAATTGGGTTCATCTTTTTCTTCTTCTTCTGAATAATAATAATAATAATAATAATAATAATAATAATAATAATAATAATAATAATAATAATAATACTCTATATAGGCGTCAATGGCAAGAAAGGGTGTTGCCAAACTGGACAACGGCAATTATGGGCGTGGAGTATTGTACCCTTTGACTGTCGTTGCACACACACACACACACGCACACAAACATACAAACATACAAACACTCATACACATACAAAAAAACAAACAAACACACACACAAACATACAGACACTCATACACACATACAAAGAAACAAACAAACACTGTTACACACACAGGAAAACATGTGGATACATATTGCGTTTGATATGGGATGGTTGTCGCCATATGCTAGAAGTCTCTTCGGTTTTCCAATTCCCACTCCGTGCTCCCCTAGAGGGGGTAGTGCCACCAGTGCACCTTTTACTGTACCTCCGTTCATATTCTCTTGCTTCCATCTTACTTTCCTCAACCCTCTCCTGACGGTTGTTTCATAGTGCCACTGCGATGTTTTCCTCTTGTTTTGCCTTTCAAACCTTTTTACTCTCAATTGTTTCTCTTTCGAATGAACACCCATTATTATTACTT
>JANJGK010000005.1:1155303-1157803 GCA_039081455.1 Macrobrachium rosenbergii
ATTAAGGCAGCCCCCTAATACCGGTGACTCATGAATCATGGATGAACCCATGTGCAGAAAACTAACACTGTATTAGACCCTTTATATAACTACATAAAAGGCTCTTCAGCAGCGCGTCCGAACCTTCAAACACACTGCACTACTCACCTGTATCTTGTACAAGCTCTCCCTGTTACTAACAGCCCATCCTTTCTAGTGCCTCTTGCACTCCATCTATCCAGAACACCCTACATCTTCCTCTCCTCCTTCGTTCTTTCATCTCTGAATCATACCTCTGGCAACAACGTATTGTCTTCCGTTTTCTCCACTTGGCCAAAACGTCCTCCTGCACTTTGATCTACTTATTCACCTTTGCACAACTCTCTGGCAAATTCTTCACCCTCCTTCTTCTTCTTCTTCTTCTTCTTCTTCTTCTTCTTCTTCTTCTTCTTCTTCTTCTTCTTCTTATTTTGCCTTGCAAAGAATTATCATTATCTCAACAGCTTTGACATTTTTCTTTCATTCCTATCAACGTTAACACTTCAATTCTGTAAAGGAGAGTTGGCTCATTAATGCTTTCTTTTGTTCACCTCTTCTCATATCCTTCTATCATCTGTTATATTTGGTTTTATGTATGTATGTATGTATGTATGTATGTATGTATGTATGTATGTATGCATGTATGTATGTATGTATGTATGTATGTATGTATGTATGTATGTATTATAAATACATATATATATATATTATATATACAAATATATATATTTTATATATATATATATATATATATATATATATATATATATACATACATACATACATACACACAGATACATAATTTTCTCATGAAGACGCATTGCTTCAAAAATTTCCTCTATACATAACAACACGAAGAGTGTTAGAATTAAAACGTATCATCATCATCTTGCTTGGTTAAGGGGAAACGGAGAACTTGCTAGTGAAATTGCACTTGTTTAAATGTCACTTCCACCAGTAATGTCACCCAGTAACTAAGTGAGGTTCATTTACATGTGTGACTCATTTCCAAGTGTTTGAAACACTCGCCCTCTTTCATTTATCTGTTTATTTCGTTTGATGAAACGCGTGGAATGACTTGTTTTTCCTAATTGGTTTTTATTCTCTATTTATTTTTTTTTTTTAATTTCATATGGCTCCTTTTCGAATTGTTTTCAATAATCGAGTTCTGTTGCTAATTTAGACTCCATAAGAACAGGGTTCTTCATCTGAATAATAATAATAATAATAATAATAATAATAATAATAATAATAATAATAATAATAATAATAATAATAATAATAATGGCTTCTTAAGCTGGTACATGGTGCTGCAATCTGCATCCCAGACGAATCAGAACTTAGGAATTTGCAACAGACCTTAGGCGACTGGTGGGAGAGGCGGCTGGGCACAAAGGTAGACGAAAGATTTCTCTGTAGCCCTTGATCTGAGATCAAGAAGGGTTGCTGTATCTACAAAATTCAGTAGCTTTCGTTATCTTTAAGGAAATATTTCTTTTTTAACTAATTATCTGTTTTATAGATTCTTAATTTCTCTCAAAGTATATCTATAAAATAAAATGAAGGAAAACCCTAAGTCTATATGCGACATCTGAGGTAGTGTTTTGAGCAGTGTAACTATAAGAAATATCTGTCAGTTTGTTCAGGCTAGGTATTTGAAACTTTTATAGATAATCTTGACGTATTTTTATGGACTATCTTAGCATACTTTTATAGAGTATTTTAACAGACATCTTATAGACTATCTTATCATACTTTTATAGACTATCTTATATCTTACCATACTTTTATGGACATTCTTACCATACCTTTTATAAACTATCTTACCATACTTTTATAGGCTATCTTAACATACTTTTATAGACCATCTCAACATACTTTCATAGACCATCTTAACATACTTTTACAGACTATCTTAACATACTTTTATGGACTATCCTACCATACTTTTATAGACTGTCTTACCATACTTTCATAGACTGTCTTAACATACTTTCATGGACTACCTTAACGCACTTTTCTTGACTATCTTAACATACTTTTATAGACTATCTTAACATACTTTTGCGGACTATCTTAGCATACTTTCATAGACTGCCTTAACGCACTTTTCTAGACTATCTTAGCATACTTTTATAGACTATCTTAACATACTGTTATAGACTATCTTAGCATACTTTTGTGGACTATCTTACTATACTTTTATAGACTGTCTTACCATACTTTCTTAGACTATCTTAACATACCTTCACAGACTACCTTAATGCACTTTTCTAGGCTATCTTAACATACTTTTATGGACTATTTTAAACATTTATAGACTATCTTACCATACTTTCATAGACTACCTTAATGCACTTTTCTAGACTATCTTAACATACTTTTATAGACCATCTTAACATACTTTCATAGACTATCTTAACATACTTTTATCTTAGCATACTTTTATGGGCTATCTTAACATACTTTATAGACTATCTTA
>JANJGK010000005.1:1167803-1227614 GCA_039081455.1 Macrobrachium rosenbergii
AATGCAAGTTTATAATTCTGTGCTAATACGACACAGAGAAACTGTCAAGACGACCATTTATCAGGAATAGTTGCGGCAGTTACTTTCTGTAGTGCCTTCCACTGCCTCTGCAATACGTGATAACTATGATAAAAGAGAAATAAGAGATGATTAATTCACGTAGACGGCTTTGAGCTGCCATTAGAGAGACCAAATCAAATAAAATGTTTTAACAATCGTTTTTAGAATAGTTGGTGTTATGCTGTGTGAACAGAACCATACAAGAGAGAGAGAGAGAGAGAGAGAGAGAGAGAGAGAGAGAGAGAGAGAGAGAGAGAGAGAGAGAGAGAGAGAGAGAGAGAGAGAAGAATTTTATAACTTCAATTAACTTAATTCTATCCATAAAGTCAAATGCCCTTCGGATATAGAATGGTACATTGAATAAGGCTGATTTCCTTCTATATGTTTTAAACGCAGTATTCTAAATTGCGCTAAAAGTCTATGCCTCACTTTTTGTTCGGTAAACCCAGATTGTAACTTGTGCTATTTCCATTTACTTTTAATGCGAGACTCTTTTATTTCATGGTTCCTACAAGTTTGTTATATGATACATTTGTCAAGCTATTTGTCTGACATCGTGAACAGCAATCGGTAGATATAAGTTCTTTGATATGAGCTACAACCTTGACTCATACAAGTTATCTTGCGTTTCCTAATTGTTTTATATTTTTTGACACATTCTGTTGATCCCCTTGTTAGTATCGGGATCGTCTGGACCTGTTCTTTTATAAGTTTTAATTTTCTCTTGTTGGTTTTGGAAATCTTTTCGGTTATGATTATTTCTCCCATGGGTCTTGTTGCTATTAACTTTTGGTGAAGTGCTTCGAAAGAAGGTTCAGGCGCAAGATATTTTAAGTAAAAATGTCTTCTACTTTATTCACGTACTTTTCCTATCGCATGGTCGCAAAAATATTATCGGTTTTGTCGAGTAAAGGTCGTAGAAGCGATGATCTCTTTGCGAGTGCTGGTTTCTTTTCTCAAAAAAGAATGAAGTTTGTTTACGTTCTCTTGCGTACGAAGCTAGCAAATAACATGACCATTTATGAAGCTGACCTAACAAATACTTAGGGCTTGAAATTATAGGGATCAGGGATTAATATCTGTTCTGTTTTTCACCTGTCAGGTATATTTTTAATTTATGATCATATTTCACTCAGACAAACAAATTGTAAATGAAGCTTTAAGATAAAAAGTTAATATATAGTAGTGTACAAATTTTCTTCGTTAGTGTTAGCGCTCGCTGAAAGTATTCGCTTGTGTGTCACATGTGGTCCAATTTACGACGATAAGTTTCTATAAATCACGTGTTAAATATTCTTAAATATCACAAAAATGGCGAGGCGACCTGCAAAGAAAAAGCATCGCGGGATTAAGGATCCATACAAACAAATGGAAGAGCGGTTTGAAAAGTAAGGACATTGTGAAGTTTGTTGTAGCCTACTTTGGTACGGTAGGCTGTTGGGCATGACAGTAGCCTAGCTACTCTAGGCTAGTTCTTATGGTACCTACTGTATATGTTAAAATTCATTTAAATTTGCTAATATTCAGTAGCGCATTAGTTTTTGGGGTTATAATGTAGAGGGGTCATGATTTACATAAGGGTGCTATGGGTACTGGGGGAGGAAGCCCAAGGTCCCCCAGGGAAGGTTAGGAAACGTCATATAGAGTAAATGATCACTCATGATACACATCGATCATTGAATTTTCACTTTTCACTCGATATTTAATTGGTGAAATAGCAAAGAAATTAAACCCTTAAGAAAACCATTCAAAAGATTTTAGTTTCATTAACAAAATGAGCCTTAGGAAACTGCCATATGGATTAAAATAAGCATGTGAAGTCTTCGTAAAATAAGTGTTGAAGGCAATTTGGAATCCAGTATGGCATCCCTCCAGATGATGTTGCATCCTGAACCCCAGTGCACACTTCCTTCCGAGTGCTCATTTAAAGGTGTACTGAACACTAATTGCGTATATATGTAATGTTTATCGATATTACTCAAGATTTTAGTTGTAATCAGAATGATAAAACATTTTGTTGCCTAGCCTATACTAGTGAAAATATGAAACATGGAATTCCTGTCTGTCATGTAGGCTAGTTGAACTGAAATGCATTTTTACCTTTAATCCATGTTTTTTTCCTTACCGACATCACAACTGAAACTCCACAGTAATTATTTGATTGTAGTTATACATATTTTGTTCATAATTTGGTCAAAATACCACTTAAAATATGTGAGAATGTTTTTTTGCAGCACTTGACTCTAAGTTGTGAGAGTGGTTTTTTTCGCAGCACTTTACTCCATCAAAGTAGCGAAACTGTGGGGGAACAATTTTCCAGCCTTATTGTACATCTTTCTGCCACAAACATCCAAGAGTGGATGGCGCATTAGTGAATTGTTCATGATAAAAATGTATTTTCTTGTTAGGACTTTTCATTGATATAAGTCCATATTAACATGTAAACTTCTCAGAAATGTAATGTGTCCATATGAATGTTACCAATGTGGCAAAAATGCAAGAAAGTTGACTATGACATTTTATCTAGAATTAGTACGAGAGTCAAGATGCCATGACGTCAAAATACAGGACTAAAATAAAGGTTTTAAATCCAAAATTATTACTTAAAACACCATTATATTTGACAAACCTTACACTATGTATGTAATATTTATTTATTACACTGTATGTATTATATATTAATAAATAAAAAAAGACAGGAAAACGTGAAAAATAGCTACATCATAATGTTCACAGCAAAAGCATTGAAATTTGTCTCAGGAATCTGGTTTGTTCCAATAGCAATGAATATTTTCAAATGAATTATAATGAACACATAATACATTTGCACAATTCGTAACCTTATTCTAGTGTCTGGCTATCTAATTATTTGAATATTATCTAGTGCTCTGGCATCCCGAAAATTCGCTAGAGTTACCCGTCCTCGGCCCGATGGCCGCCAGCATTTACCATTGGTGTAAAGGAAACGGTATCAACGTCTATGGGTACAAAACTTTTTCACATTTAACACAGGAAATGGGCAGTTTGTTTACACAAGTGACTTGGCAAATATTGAGACTGCGTTACGCGTCTACTTTGAAAGTGTTTTAAGTAAAAATTTTGAGAGCGTCATGGCCAGTAAGTTAGCATCGCACAAGGCTAAACCTTAATGAACCTCTGTTTAATCGGAAACATGTCATTGTTTCATAATTTAGGAGAAAACAGTTACTTTGATAGGAATGTAGAAGTCTTGGCGTGCTGTGTAGAGGGTGCGCAAGTCTGAGTGATGCTGATGGGGGCACATTCAAATGCATTTTCTGGAAGTGTTCAGAGCGGGGGGGAATTACACAATGTGCCATGGCCAGATCATTTACCATAGGTTAGGGTAAGGGCTAGTTTGTAGGGAGCAGATGCAGAGCAAGGAGACAGAGTTAGGTGCGAGAAATCTGATGTGAAAATGGGGCCAAATCTACCCTTTCCAAGATTGCTGTATCCTGACCTTACCTTTCTAACCTGCCTGAGGATTCCATGCCCTGACCTGACCCTGACGGGAGGGGATTCGCCCCATCTGGCCACCTTAGTAACCTAACCTTTAATAGAGCATCTTGCCCTGACCTAACCAGGAATTACCTTCCTAACCTGACTTAGGTTGCTGTGCCCTGATCTGGCTTGGCCGCCTCAAGGAACACTGAATATCAGATTCAGATCGGTGGGAGTCAATTTAGGAGATGAAATTACCAACGCCTAACCCTGTCTTCCTACTCTTCATACTACACAAAATTCATTAGTAGGCCTATATTGGTTTTGGGGGCATTAGAATGCTGAGTGAGTAGTCATGTCTTATGTACTTGATGGGTTTAGGGGGAGAGCAGAAGCCCCTCCCCCAGCCAGGTTAGGGAACAGTGTTTAAGGCTAGGTCAGGTTAGGTCATATCCCCTCTGATATGTCTGTTAGTCAACAGGGGCCCTGCACTCTGCATTTGCTCCTTGAAAATTTGACCAAAATTATATACATAATTTTCTTATTGTTAATGATAGCCTAATGGAACCCCTGTAGGCTAGTACCCTATGATTTGGGGGGTGGGTGGACCACCCTGAGAAAGCTGGTTTTGGCAGGGGTAGAGGTGAAAGGCATAGCTGTGACAAGGCCTTTTGCTAATATTTCAGGGAATTATGCAATAATGGACAGATTTGTGGACATTTTACAACCCCCCTTCCTTTGACTGCATTCTCAAAGCCTGGAAAAGAATGTAGTCTACACCTGGGTGTCAGACTAAAGAAACATACCAAAATACAAACTTACACTAGGTGTTTTGTGATCAGTGGGTATAACTTTGTATTCAGATACATGGTCAGGCTTAGACTACCCCTTAACTGCAGTAAGAAATTCAGAGGGTCTTGGACATTGTGCCCTAAGCCTACCTGACCAGAGACCACCGCAAGTAGCCTAAGTGTGACCATCACCACATTCAAACTTATGGTCTGGCCTAGGCTACCCTTCAACTGTAGTAGGCATACAGATTTCAGTGGCAATACAACATGACCTTACTTAAGACATAGCCTAGTTCCCTGACCTGGAAGGTGGACTTTGTCACCCCCCCCCCCCCCGAACCCTTTAAGTATTGCTGAACTTCAACACAGCATAATGCCCCAACCAGGTGGTAGTATATCCCACTTAGGGGGTATACAGTATCTCACCCCTAGGAAAAACAGTCATCAATACTTTTATAGGCGGTTATGAGTTTTACATGGAAGGAATACTCTTTAGCAAAGTAATGTTTTATACACAGTAAACCCCCTGTATTTGCTGGGGATACGTATCACACCCCTCCCACGATTAGATAAAATCGGCGAATACTTAAAACCCCTCTAAAAACACTTAGAACTGCCTATTTTGAGAGTTCAAAAACAAAAAAAATCTCTAAAAATGCTTATACCTGAGTATTTTAATAGTTTTATCACAAAAAGTGCATTTAGTCATGAAAATATGAAAATACAGTAATTAGTGGAATATTTTTCAGTGAAAAATACCGTGAATGGGCGAATTTTCCACGAATAATGTGCATATACATTCCACAGAGAAATCTGCGAATAGGTGAGGCCGCTAATACGGGGGTTTTACTGTATTGCCTACTTTGGGATAATAAAATATATCGTACTGTATTTAGCATTGATACCAAATGCTGTTCCAGTGTGAATCCATGAGCTAACGCTGTTGAAAGTAAAGGAATACTTGCTATTTCATAAAAACAATGGAAATTTCACTCAACTATAAATAAGTAAAAACATGGAATCATTGGAGAATGTCAGTGGAGAAGTGCATGGCTTGATGATAATCTAGAAATGCAGTCATTTATTAGCAGATGACAGTAAACTTATGTTACTGCAATTATACCGACCATATTACCTAAGTTAAAACAATGCTTTTTACAGGAGTCCGAAGGAACTGGATGTAGTTCAGACTTCGCAATTACAGTATGCTGTAGCTAGGCCTGGATGTGCACTTCTCTCTGACCAGAATATTAAGGAGTTGAATATAAAACCAAGGGAGGGAGATGTCATCAGTAAATAGCAATTGTGAAGAAATTACCATAATAGATCAGTGCAGATAAATGAAAAGCAAGAAGAGAGGAACTTGTACAGTAGGAGCCCAGTACTTGTGAAAACAGGAGCAACGGATAACCAGTATACGAGGAGTATGTTATTTATTAGGAGGTACAGCATGGAACAGGTGTCCATGAGAATGCCTTTTGTCACCGTTAATACAAATGCATAAGTATGATAGAGCCAACAGTTACCAATTTGTAATTTATTTCATAACTTTATTGGAGTGGTTGCTGGTTTGTTCAGAAACTCTCAAGATTCTTGACCTAGTTTTAGCTGGATAGATAGTAATTTTTCATTTAATTTTATGGATACTGTATTTACAATGAAAGGGCAGCTCCTTAGAAGTAAAATCCAGATGTACAGAGTTTTGGTTTCTCAAGATAATTTCAAATGAAGGACTTAGTTCATCAGAGTAATTTCAAATGAAGGACTTAGTTCATCAGAGTAATTTCAAATGAAGGACTTAGTTCATCAGAGTAATTTCAAATGAAGGACTTAGTTCATGAGAGTTTCCTTAATATTATACAGTTTAATCTTTTATTTAATTCTTAATAAGTTTCTCATCCTCTTCCATCTTCCTTCTATTATTCAGCTTTTCTTTCAGCGATGGTTACAGCCACCATGATATTCTAAGGTCTTTCTCAGTTTACAGTATACTTCAAGGCTAAGGATATAATCATTGTAGTGTATTTTTTGTTTTAGCAGGCTATTATCTTGAAGTCTTGGCAATAAAAACAGCCAATTTGCATGTGATGTGCTCTTCAGTTTTATATTTAACTGAGTTACATGAACATTCTTGTTTTGTATTTTAGTTTTTTCATGGTGGTTATTATAGAGATCTACATTTGTAAAATGTATTACAGTAAACCCTCCGTATTTGTGGGGGATGCGTAACACACCCCCCTGAACCCTTCTAAAAGCACTTAGAACTGCCTATTTTGATAGTTCAAACACACAAAAACAAACTATAAATGCTTATATAGGTTTTATCCTACTTATGATGAGGTTAAATTCCAAAAAAACCCATCGTTTGTTGGAAAAAATGTATCTCAAATATAGCCTAGCTTACACTAGGGTATTCAGTACCATGTATACAAATATGGTAGCCTAGCCTACACTATAAAGTATACTCTATACATACACGGTATAGTAATTATTAATATCAGTTAATTCTGGAGGTTCATGTAGAGTGACTTACGATAATTCAGTACAAAGAGAAATTGAATAACAAACAAGAATTAGCTTAGCCTACACTATGATATATCGTATACATATATGGTAGCCTAGCCTACATTATATTGTACTCTATACTGTACTCTATATTCACATATCGTATTATACAAACATCAACATAACAAATATGCATAATTTCCAAGGATCTTTTAAAATGTTATGCCTTAATTCACTGCATCCAATAATATTGTATATATTCTTATATTGCTTTTGTATTATAAATTGCGACTATAGCGATCAGTGTTTTGGTTTGGAAATTGATTATGCGGTAAGTTTATTCGGCGTATTCAACTCAGTACAGAGCGCTTTTCTTGCTTCTAGTTAGCATAAATGAATCTCTAGATACAGTGTACTTTATTTATATGGGGCAAGGTTATTTTTCGTTATACAAAGTGTTTTTAAGTTGAAATATAACAAGTACATCTCGTTGTGAAATTAATTTAGCTATTTTTCCGGTAATAGATGACGTTGGCCGTTTGGGGCCGTTTGTTTTGTGTAAAAAAATCAAGATTCCGTTCGCTATTTGCACTTGATTTCATCATAGTACGAGCTTTACGTATTTATCATTTATCAGCGTAAAAATAGCATTATTATGTTCTTTCATGCCTAGTAGTTTTGATTAAAATACTTTCTCTCCAATTTTAATTATTGTTGTTTCATCCATGTTGCCGATGCACGATAATTTATAGTCATTAGCAGCTTGAACATTGTTTTCTCAGTTTCAGCTACAACTTTTAGCTTAAATTTAGCAGTATATTTCCTTGCTGATCTTTTATCCATACCGAATAAGGGTATAATGTAAAAATACGTCAGTCCTGTTCCACTTAACGTCATTTGTACCATAACTACGGTAATTGTTTGTCACTGTACGATGGTTGAAATACAAACAAAAGGGCTGTTGTTATCCGATTCGGTGATAAGCAAAACAACTGTTTCTCATTCGGTTGTTTATGACTGTACGCATGTACGCAAGAGTATAATGTTACTAACAATACTTTTATCATTCTCTTTTACTTTTTTAACTAGAAGATGGGATAAAGAGATGGAGGAAAAGAAGTTGGTGTATTGTAATTTGTTCTCTCTCGCTGCCTGATTGTACGCTGCTGCCTACGCTTGCTCGAAACTTTAAAATATTTTATGAATATTGTCATATCGGTATAATTGTTTACCCCACTGCAAAATTGAATTATCGTAAGGCGAATTATCGTAACTCGAGCACTACCTGAGTATTTTAATAGTTTTATCATAAAAAGTGCATTTAGTCATGATAATGAGATGAAAATACAGTAATTAGTGAATATTTCTCAGTGAAAAATACCGTGAATGGGCAAATTTTCAGTGAATAAGTATATCTTAGTTTAACCAGACCACTGAGCTGATTAACAGCTCTCCTAGGGCTGGAAATGTGTATATATGTTCCATAGAGAAATCCGCGAATAAGTGAGTCCACGAATCATGAGACCGCGAATACGGGGGGTTTACTGTGCATTGTTTGTTAAATTGTTTTTATCTTGCAACTATTGGTTTTTTGCAGGATAAAGCACAAAGTCAATTGCAAACCTGTAAATGATCAGACCCAGGAAATCTCAAGAAAGTTGCAAATGATTACCGATTTTCAGAAAGGGAAGCTTCCAAAACAACTTGAAGAGTCACAGACGGTCAACAGTGTTAGGAAGAAGAAATCGAAGAAGCGTAAAAAGTCAGATGTAGCACCACCTTTGATAGACACTGCCAGGTAATGTACAACGTACTATTTTATTTTCAGTTATCATGATTATGAATGTGGCAAACAGATCTTTTTATTTTTCTCACAAATCCTTTTATCATTCTCACAAATCTTAATTTTTCTAACAAATCTATTTATTTTTCTTGCAAATTTTTTATTCCTCTCACAAATCTTAAAATTTTTCTCAAATATTTTAATTTTTCTCACAAACCTTTACCTTATTCTCACAAATCTTTTTATTTTTCTCATGTTTGAGCACTCACTCAGCCTGGTGAAACTTAGTGCCAACATCGTAATTAATATTGATAAGTAAAACAGCAATTACAGAGGGTGTTAGAACTCATGCCACAAGTGATGGGACAATCTTATTGACATACTGGTATGATCTGAAAGGTGCACAAGTTTGGGAATAATATGCATGATGTTAGAAGAAGAAGAAGATGCATAAATATTCAGCATCTTAGAAAGAAAATTCAGAGGAGAGGAGTCTCTTAAATTATTTCAGAGCCCACAGTTATTGAAAGAGTAAGTTGTTTGATTCAGTGGTGGAAGAATGGTTGGAGACATCTAAGTGTAACGTGGTTGGAGAGGGTAATTTTAGTTGAAATGGATGATTCGTGAAGTAATTTTAAATGTAATTGTAATTAGATATAAAGTGAGAATATCATGTTGGTCTATATGGATGAATTATGGGTTGTGAATAGAGGTACCAGTATGGCAAGATTTTGTGATGACAGTTGATGGATGAATTTGGTACTCGTATAATTTTAAAAATTTAACTTGATTTATTGATGTAATAAACTTTTATCATAGTAATTTAATTCATTAAGAGCGGTTAGTATGGAAAATAAAGTTTGACTTTTCAAATTTAAAAAACAGATCTAATACACGTGGCACATACTACCCCGAAACAATTCTTGTATTTTATAATTTTCTTACATTTTTATCTATTTGTTTATTAATTTGTTAATTTATTTGTTCTTTTTTAAGAACTGATCTCTTCTTTCTTAATTTCCTGTTACCTTCTATTACTTCTTTCAAATGAACACCATATTCTTTGGAGGCTTGAATTTCAAGTCAATGGCCCCTGTGGTGGGCTTGTTCCATATGGATATGTTTTAGGGTTACTTCAAGATTTGCTTACAGGTATGCAGCAGTCAGGTGCTGTGGACGGGATCTTTAGTGAACCAAGACCTATTGTGTCTGGAGTTCCACAGGGCAGTGTTCTTGGTCCACTGTTATTTTTAGTGTATACAAGTGACATGGTTGTTGGTCTGGAAAACAAGATTGTTCAGTATGCTGATGATGCAACACTTGTGGGTGTAGTAGTCTCCACTTATGAGAAATGAAACTGCCCTCAGCCTTGATTGGGACATGGACCGAATCAGGGAATTGTATAGTTGGTAGGGTATGAGGCTGAACTCCAGTGAAACGAAAACACTACAGTATTGATTAGCAGATCTTGTACAGATTTCCCACCACATCTTCCCCTACAGGTGGATGAAACTTTGCCGAATGAGTCTGAAGCTTTAACTATTCTAGGTACAACATTTGACTTGCATCGAACTTTTGAGAAACCTCAAATGAAGTTTCAGCAAATGCCGGACGAAAGTTAGGTATTGTTTGTAAGGCCTCATATATTTACAACTGATAAAATCAGTGCAATTGCTCTTAGGTCATTTGTACTTCCTATACTAGAATACCATTCTGTTTGGATGTCTGCTTCTGCCAGAGATTTATCTCTTTAATGGTTCGTGGTGGTAGATATCTGATTTCTAAAAGTAGCAGTTATGACTTGGACCATCGATGGATGGTCTCATGTTTGTCACTTTTTCATTGTATTTCAACAGAGATCTTTCACAATCATAATTGATCCTTGATCCCCTTCATCTGCTGAGAGCAACCAGACTCGCCGAGCAGCAGCACCAGTGTGCAGTAAAAGTGACTCGCTGTCAAACTTCTCGGTTCCAGAGGTCCTTTATTCCACACACTGTTGGACTGTGGAACAGCCTCCCAGAGGATGTCGTGCAATTGGGACTTGAGAAGTTTAATCAGAGGTGCAATGCATTACTACCCTTATACTGTTCTCCTTGCGTTTTAATACATTTTTATGTATTTGTTAATTTATTAATTTATTTTTTGCTTTTTTAATAAGTGGGATCTCGTCTTTCTGTATTTCCTTTTACCTCCTCTTACTTTTTCCTAATGAACACCTTAATATTCTTTGGAAGCTTGAATTTCAAGCCAGTGGCCCCTGTGGGCTTGTTCCGTATGAATAGGGTTCATGTAATGAATAATAATAATAATAATAATATGAATATGAATATGAATATGGTTTATCTGAATAATAATAATAATAATAATAATAATAATAATAATAATAATAATGGTAACTGAAGGAGATGGCAGAAAAGAGGCTAGGAAGCAAGAAAACAAGAGAGGAACTGGATGAGAAATACAAAGTACAGGAGAAGGGACTAAACAACACAATAGAAGATAAAAAACAGAGGCTTAAAGCCAAAGCACATAAGATCCAACGGTACATGAACAGGAATAAAGGATACCAACAGAACGAACTCTTCAGAACCAACCAGAAAAGACTGTATAGCCAACTGAGAGGGGAAGACAACCACCAGGAAATTCCTGAAGCCGAACCAAGTAAGTGACCTGGGGAAAACATATGGAGCAATCCGGTATCGCACAACAAACAAGCAACGTGGCTCCAGGAAATCAAGGCAGAAGAAATGGGGAGAATAAAACAAAGATTCACCGAGATCATGACAGACACAGTCAGACACCAACTAAAGAAAGTGCCCAGCTGGAAAGCCCCAGGTCCCAGTGAAGTCCATGGACGCTTGCTCAAAAACTTCAAGGCCCTACACCCACGAATAGCAGAACAACTCCAGCATTGCATCATAAATCACCATGCTCCCAAATGGATGACCACAGGGAGAACATCAATAGTAAAGAAAGACAAGAACAAGGGAAATATAGCAAGTAACAACAGGCCTATCACCTGCCTACCAATAATGTGGAAGTTACTAACAGGTATCATCAGTGAAAGGCTTGACAACTACGTAGAGGACACAAACATTGTCCCCCACCAACAGAAAGGCTGCAGAAGTAAGTGTAGGGGTACAAAAGACCAGCTCCTAATAGACAAAATGGTAATGAAGAATAGTAAGAGAAGGAGAACCAACCTAAGCATGGCATGGATTGACTACAAGAAAGCCTTCGATATGATACTGCACACATGGCTAATAGAATGCCTGAAAATATATGGGGCAGAGGAAAACACCATCAGCTCCCTTAACAATACGATGCACAACTGGAATACAGTACTTACAAGCTCTGGGATAAGAATAGCAGAGGTTAACATCAGGAGAGGGATCTTTCAAGGCAACTCACTGTCCCCACTACTCTTCGTAGTAGCCATGATTCCCATGACAAAAGCACTGTAGAAGATGGATGCTGGGTACCAAAGCAAGAAAGGAGGCAACAGCATTAACCATCTGATGTTCATGGACGACATCATGCTGTATGGTAAGAGCATCAAGGAAATAGATACCCTAGTCCAGACTGTAAGGATTGTATCTGGGGACATCAGGATGGTGTTTGGAATAGAAAAATGCGCCTTGGTTAACATACAAAAAGGCAAAGTAACAAGGACTGAAGGGATAAAACTACCAGATCGGAAAAGCATCAAACACATAGATGAGACAGGATACAAATACCTGGGAATAATGGAAGGAGAGGATATAGAACACCAAGAGATAAAAGGACACGACCAGGAAAGAATATATGCAGAGACTTGAGGCGATACTCAAGTCAGAACTCAATGGGAAACATGACGAAAGCCATAAACACATGGGCAGTACCAGTAATCAGATACAGCACAGTAGTGGAGTGGACGAAGGCTGAACTCCGCAGCATAGACCAGAAAACTAGAAAACACATGACAATACACAAAGCACTATACCCAAGAGCAAATACAGACAGACTATACATAACACGAAAGGAAGTGGGGAGAGAGCTACTAAGTATAGAGGACTGCGTCAGGATCGAGAGTAGAGCACTGAGGCAGTATCTGAAAACCAGTGAAGATGAGTGGCTTAGGAGTGCATGGGAAGAAGGACTGATAAAAGTAGATGAAGACCCAGAAATATACAGAGACAGGAGAATGAAAAACAGAACAGAGGAATGGCACAAAAAACCGATGCACGGACAGTACATGAAACAGACAAAAGAACTGGCTGGCGATGAAATGGCAGTGGCTACAGAGGGGAGAACTCAGGAAGGAAACAGAAGGAATGCTAACAGTGGCACAAGCTCAGGCCCCAAGAACCAGATATGTCCAAAGAACAATAGATGGAAATAACACCCCACCCATATACAGGAAGTGCAATGTGAAAGACGAGACCATAAACACATAGCAAGCGAATGTCCAGTGCTTGCGCAGAACTGGTACAAAAAGAGGCATGATTCAGTAGCAAAAGGCCTCCGCTGGAGCCAGTGCAAGAAACACCAGTTAGCTTGTAGTAATAAGTGGTACGAACACCAACCTGAGGGAGTGGTAGAAAATGATCAGGCAGAGATCCTCTGGGACTATGGTATCAGAACAGATAGGGTGATACGTGCCAATAGACCAGACGTGATGTTGATTGACAAAATCAAGAAGAAGGTATCATTCATTGATGTGGCAATACCATGGGATACCAGAGTAGATGAGAAAGAAAGAAAGGAAATTGATTAGTATCAAGACCTGAAAGTCAAAATAAGAAGGATATGGAATACTGTATGCCCGTGGAAATTGTATCATAATCATAGGAACACTAGGCACGATCCCAAGATCCCTGAAAAGGAATCTGGGAAAACTAGATGCTGAAGTAGCTCCAGGACTCATGCAGAAAAGTGTGCTACTAGAAACAGCGCACATGGTGAGAAAAGTGATGGACTCCTAAGGAGGCAGGATGCAACCCGAAACCCCACACTGTAAAAACCACCTAGTCAAATAGGATGACTGTGATAGACCAAAAAAAAAAAAAGAAAATAAGAATAATAATTACATGCTTAATTAATTCATTGGAGGCCCTTTATAGGTGGTAGAAATTCATTGTTGTATTCTCCCTTAGTATAAATTTCAAAATCATACCCCCTCTTGAAAAAACTAATATCTGGAAGGTCTCATTAAGGTTATAATATAATAAGAAGGTGAAAACAGTTGGGTAATGAGTAAAAATAACTAGAGAGGATTTTTATTTATTAAAATAACAGTAGAATATAGCTTCTAATCAAATAAGGTGAAAGAATGAAGTTTATAAAGATCTGCAAGAAACAGCTCGCTCTCTCTCTCTCTCTCTCTTCTCTCTCTCTCTCTCTCTCTCTCTCTCTCTCTCTCTCTCTCTCTCTCTCTCTCTCTCTCTCTCTCTCTATTAAACAATTTTTTTAAATGGCTCTAGTTTAAATGGAAATCTACCGCATTGTTTTTACTTTAAATTTATTGTTATTAAAAGCGTGATCGGGAGACAACCAGGCAAAAATAATGTTTTGTGTTATGAATGTATCATAGGCTGGTGTGTCATGAAACTTTGCAGAGATTTGGCTTTTTCAAGGATCTGGGCAGGGTGTCCACTGATTGGTCATTATTTTTGAGGTTTTACGTATATATTGACTAAAATGTAGGCCTATTGTTAGGGAGGTTGTGCCTTTATTTTTTTTTGTTAATTCCTCAATGTTGAGCTATTTTGTTGCATTTCAGGTTGGCCGACACAGAGGAGGAAGAGTATGGTATGAATAGACCTTTAAAGAAGATCCCAAGGCTTGTGCAGTATTCCGACGAAACAGAGAATGAATTTTTGAAGCGAGTGAACAGGGCGGCTCAAGTATGTATTGCTTATCATTGCAGCACAGTGTATTGGTTTCATGTTTGGTAGTTATTATTACCGTACTATATTATTCAGAAGACAAACCCTATCCATATGGAACGAGCCAACCACAGGGGCCACTGACTTAAAATTCAAGCTTCCGAAGAATATGGTGTTCATTTGAAAAAAGTAACAGATGGTTACTAGTACTGTATGGTTAAAGATAAGGAGATGGTGACTGTCTGAAACGACCATGGCCTCAAATATGTTAGCTTTACTTAGGAAACGTTTTGAAATAATTTTTTAGAGTATATTTTTAAATACTAGAATTTTAGTCATTCGAGTTTTTATGAGTGATTGATTTGCTAAAGTCAGTGACAAGGGATGAATAAAGACTTCAGGCTCTGACATTTTTGCACCTCCTGTTCCTCTGTGCTTGCTTCTCATGCCCAATAAAATATTAAAAAAATTTGCCAGAGTCATCAATACTGAAGTTTGTTTTAGTCAAGTTATGTATTTCCTAGTACTGTAGTGTGAAGTTTACAAATCTCAATATATGTAATTATCTTGCCAGATGGCAGGCAAAGAAAAACATACTTGGAGAGTTTTTAGAATTGTACGAGTTTAAATAAGTAAATCTTGCCAGTTGTGTTCATTCAGGCCCACCTAGTTACCATGCAGAGTTTAGAACTGCTACAACAGGTAAGTTGCATTCTGTGTTACAGCTGTAAAGGATACAAGGTGCACAACTCTGTATAGTATTGACTAGAAATATGACAGTTTGAGACTGAAACTTGGAAGCGTTGTAAATGTTTGCGGTCAGGAGTTTTAGAAGTGCAGTTCAAGACTGGAAGCACTTGCAGTAGTATATGGTAAAATTAGATGTTAATACTGATTTGTGATTATGATTTATGCTTATTTCTCCAGGATATTGTAAATGAATCCAAATTTGAGGAAAAGTTCAGAGTAGAAGTGGACCGAGATGAAAGTGGCAATGTCGTAAAAATGAAACACAGAAAGGCTCTGGATGATCCCCTTTTGCCAGCCAAGAAGAGAGCGAAATTAGAAGCGCGAGAGAAGAGAAAAAAGGAAAAAAAGAAGGTATGTAAAGTTTGTCAGTATTCCTAAGCGTGTATAAAGTAATCATTCCACTGACAGGGACAATTTAACCTCAAGAAAATGAATAGTGAACAAAAGGAAATTGATACTTTCTGCTTTCTGCAGAAAAGGTGAATGACCATACAACAGTATAATTTCAAGGAAGATGTAAGAATGGTGTCAGTTTTTCCTTGATTTACAGGCCAGTATAAATTGTCCTTGCAGTGAGCAAATCTCCTGTTTTTCTTATGCCTCGAAAAGGTATCACATGCAACTAGGTGAGCTGACAGATCAGCCATGATGTTAGACAAAGCAGCTGTACTGAGTGCTTTTGACTAAGGAGCCAAATATGTAGCCCACTGTCAGATTCATTATTAAAAAGCATAGATCCAATTCATAATGGAGGACTAAGAATCTGCACCAGTAAATTTGTACAAAGTGAAAGTTGCAGACCACGTCTTTCTTCATTATGATTCATACTAGTAACTTGCCAACTAAAGAGGTCTTCAGCCAAAGGAACATTGGCATTTACAGTCATATACCCCCAATGTAATAAGAGCTAACAGAGTTCTTGAGTTGACAGATAAACACAACACCTCCTCCAGCTAGAATGATCCCCTTAGTGAATCATGCATGAAGTGTGTACTGTATCTGTAAACACATACTGTGCTTTTAATTAAAAAATGCATATACCTCTGAACTTCCTTAGCAACCTACAGCAGAACAAATAAAACTTGATGGTCCATGTTATGCAATTTGTACTGACAGATTCCCAGTTATCGGCGACCCGGTTTTACGGTACTTGTCTAGTGACGACATTAACTGGATTTTCAGCGATGGTAACTGGATTTTTGGTGTTGATATCCACTTATTGGCACCGATAACCAAAGATCTGCACCTGTACCCACCTAACAGAGGGACTGATCCCAGCTTATCGGTGCCAATATCTGCTTATCAATGATGATATTCATCGATTTCCAATTATTGGCGATTTCGGTTGTCATCACCCATCAGGAACGGAACCCCCGCTGATAATCGGGGACTGCCTGTAACTGTAATCTAAGGAAACAAACCACTTTACTTAACCCATTAGTTTTCACAGAAGAACTGTCGACAATATGGTCAGTAGTTATAAGAGTCATAAAAAAATTATTCCATCACAAAAATCTGTAATTGTGACTAGAAATCCAGATGTTCAACAAATTTTCACTTAGATAATATGAAGCCAGTATAATTGTAGATAATATGAATCCAGTATAATTGTTGAAATATGTTGGGTCTCAGTATGTGTAGGCATTAAAGGAAAGGATAGTGAAAAAGTAACCATATCTTCGGAATCTGATCAAAAGTGATTTATTACAATCTCTAAAATCCATTGTAAGAAACTAACTTTTATTGTGGCATTTTTCAGTCAGAAAACTGCCATATGAAAATACATACTGTACATTATTTTGAATTGGTCACACTCTTTTGACCTGTTTGTATTTTATGAATTACCCACATGGCTCAGTCCCTGAATGCAGATAATGGAGGAAAACATCTATAATCAGTTATATTTTTTGTGATTGTGCAATTTCAGCTCGTAGCATACATCAAGTATGGGAACAAATCTTTAAAAGAAGTATTGTCAGACTCTTCAACATTCTCAGTTAAACTAATTGTAAAATATTAAGGCATTAATGAGCTGCTTATTGTTTATATCGGAGGATGTGAGAGAACAGAGTTAACAAAGGGACATCGATGGATGCCAGTATGGGCAAGGGCTTCGCCCTTCCATGCTAGTTCCAGCTTATATGGCCAATGTCCTCTAACAGAAGGTAACACTGACAATTACATCCCAAAAGTGTTTGTTCAGATATTTGTATATAGACAAGTCTTTTCATCCCCTCCCACGTCTACTGAGGTTGCAGTTGAGCCAGATATACCTGAGGGGGCAGAAGCAGGAGCAGGAGGAACTTTGGAAACATCAGAGTTTTAAGGGAAAGCTATGGCTGAATCAATGGGGTTCTGCAACTTTAGGCCAAAGGCAAAAGTTCCAGGGAGGTAAACAAAGAAGGCTCCCCTGGAATACCACAAAGCCTTCAGTAGCTCCTCTGTCTCTTGGGGTTGTTTGCAGTTGAACCAACACAGGCCAGGGATGTAAGTGCTGAAGCAGAAACAGGGCAGACTGGTTTCCTTGCAACAGCACCATGTACTTGGTAACCCACTTGGTCGTTGTCTGGTCGACTCGCATGATGTCCTGAATATTAGGAATCCTGCTTACAATACTGCAGCAACATTTCACAAGGATGATCTCATCAATCAAGACCCCCCAATGAGATGTCCTGAAAACCAGAACTGCAGGTAACCATGAGCCGATCCCCCGTCAGGCAGTCATCGGGATTACGCTGAAGGACCATCGCTCTACATAATCATTTACTTGGTTCACAAGGGAGAGGTGCCAGTCAATCAACAACGAGTACTAGATAACCATCCCCATCTGATTAAAATCATTTGCATGCCTGCCACCACAGCATAAATGTGACCAGAAACTGCTTTGTAATTCACTACATTTCTCACTTTCATTGAGATCATGCTGTGTTGAGCTGCAGTGGAATGTTAACACTATGTATTTTGTGTTTGCATACATGATGTATATTTTTTTAGTGAAATGAAAACATTCCCAAATGTGTCTGTACCCTCCCTTTCATGAAGTGAATGTAAGACAATTATATGATCTTTCTCCCACTGAAAAAGGAATTATTAGAATAAAGAAACTGGTATAAATTAAACTGCTGATGCATTCGTAATTTATAATGAAATATGTTGCAAGATAGCCTTCTTCCTAACTCTTATTATTATCTTAAATTAGATTGAGACCACTGAGTCATACTGGAAACTCTCAGGGCTGATTCAAAGAATTTGTTCTTAAATGAGAGGTGAAAATTGGAGCGAGGTGAAATTGAACTTTGGCAGCAGCAAAGTTGGAAGATACCAAAGGGAGTTTATGAAAAGTGAAAGGCAGAAAGCAGTGTAGCTGGAGCTGAAGGTATGCTGCCAAGAGCCTTTAGTACACTCTTCAGTATGGCGCAGAAGGTACACTGCAAGAAAGTGCCCTTGTACAGATAGGGATCTATACTTCGTAAAGCATAAACGCTACAAGGGATAACAGTTTCTTGCACTCCATAGGTCTGAATTTACATGATCAGGTTTGCAGCCTTGTGGTTGATACTAAGAAGTCTTATGCTTGAGGAAGACTGGATAGTCTCGATCTAGCAGCATCTCTTGCCAGGAGTCCCAGGGTATTCTGGTTTATCACCACTGTTAGCAAACGTGACTATTCACTGTTTGTCATTATTGCCATCAGATAAAGGAAGCATACCACGAAATACAAGTGCCCAACTAAACCTGGTATAGAAAATATAAACTGGCACCACAAAGATGCAGCTGAGAAGTTAAGCTTAACTTTAGTAAGCCTTGCAGGGAGATGCATCATCATATCTTCTTATGT
This sequence comes from Macrobrachium rosenbergii, assembly GCA_039081455.1. Lineage (NCBI taxonomy): Eukaryota > Metazoa > Arthropoda > Malacostraca > Decapoda > Palaemonidae > Macrobrachium > Macrobrachium rosenbergii. Next base: position 1,186,860 of record JANJGK010000005.1, read on the forward strand.
CACTTTTTTCCCTTTAGGGCTAGGTTGTAATTTTTCCTACACCTAGATCATATCCTTGATATAAAATGAAAAATTCAGGCTTAGCTAATACAGAGTGAAACTTGGGAAGGATGATTAGCAACTAGATTCCTGAAAGTGCGTGCTGAAACAGCGTACCTATGAGGCAAAAATGTGATTGCTTGAATATAACCTACATCAGAGATAAATAGCCCAGTGCAGTTAGGTTGTTAGGTTCACATATGTATTTTGAAATTTAGGGGAGCATACATGTAAGAGAAAGACTGAGGGAAGATGATTGGTTCTTTTAATTCCCTAGTCATTAGGGATCTTGTTGACAGCATCCATGTTCATAGTATCAGCTGGCCATGGTGTACTTAATTTTAAGTATACAGTACACATTGGAATATTTATCCCAAAAGTTAGAATGGCCAGCAGAGGTTGCAGAGCCCGTTATATGTATTGTATTTATCACTGGAAGCTTAATGTTAAGTAGAAGATACAGAATAAACTGAGGAAACCTGTTTTGTACCTCATGGAAGGAGTTGGCATGAAATCATCCATAAGTTATGGCATGGCATGCATTTCAGATTGAGGTACCGGGATTGTGACAAAAGTGCCCTTGAAAATCAGCCAGTGATCCAACTGTTGATTCAAGCAGATCATCAAGAGGGAGGAGAAACCTCCTTAGTGATGCACAGAAATTAGGAATGTGATTCGTTGTCAAGTTACACCATGCCATAACAGAGTTAGTGTCCCTCTTCAGTATTTCTTTTGCTCAGTAAAAATAAGGACGTTTTTTGATGAATTACTCCTGAAACCAGTGATGTGTGAATCAGATAGGCGTGGACAAATACTTCCCAGCTATTTTGATCATAGAAAGATACAAGTCATATAGACTTACAGAGTATGAAAAATATGGTTCCAGTAAGAAGTATTTTTTGTAGTTTTCTTTGTAGTAGGACTCTAAAATATTGATTCAGTGTAAAAAATACTAACTAGTATATTTTATTGGTAACCTTATAATTCTCTGCTCAGCAAGGCTCGACTACCCAGAGGACATTAACTAAAACTCATTACAACATAGAGAATGCAACAGAAACAACACCTGGTCTCTTGTCTCTTTGTCTGAGCTTCTGGAAAGACTCCCTTCTTGTCTGATTTTTTTAGTAAAATGTTATATGGTTTGTTCTGCCAATGTATAAAATCTGACCCTTGTTACAAGGGAATATATTAGGATTTGTGCAGATGAAGGTTATGACGGTTGTTGCAAAATGGCTGTGATATCTTTGTCCATGGATAGGTAAGATCTTTGGTACTGGCATTCAGAATTAGTTATATTTTATTTGTGAATCAGGAATACATTAGAAATTACATTTAATGGTTGATTTAAGTTTTAACAACCATCCAAACCTAGAAACATGCATCGCTATACAATTCTTAAAATTTTCTCTCATAGGTCATGTTTTTTTTCAGTTTTCAACGATTTTCATGAACTGTGGGTTAAGGTCATTGAATTTTAAGAACTGATCAAAGGGCCTTTCCTTCTCCATGATGGTCTTTGGAGCAAGGACCAGTTCACCAACTAGTTTCTTGAAATTGTAGCTTCCCTTGGTTTTTTAATCTTATCTGTGTTTTCATGGGGAGCAAGACCACATTCTCAACCTTCTCTCCTGGAAGGTCTTGAGGAGATACCTAAAACAGGAGATTGTGGATCATGTCATAGATATTTTTTTTCCCATAGATTAACTACATGCAGTTTCAGTAGAAGCTTCAATCTTGAGTACCTTGCCTAGAGTCTGTAGAAATGCTGTTTTAAGAAGTGATGATTCGTTTTCAAAGGACTACTGTTCTTATTAATGTCAGTGTTCATGGGGTCGGAACCTTATCTGGAGGGGCTAAATTGGCTTGCTGTAACAGCACTATTTTCATTTTCACCTCCACCAAATCAGTCGTTGTTTGGTAGTTTGCTCTCCGGTTCTTAGGTGATATGGTATCGTCTTGTTTACACTAGTGCAGTAGTACAGATTCATGGTATGCCACAGCACTTCACATATTTTTTTTTTTTATCTAGGAAATGCCTCAAGGTCTTTGGGGTTACTGATTCTACTAACCAAATCTTCCCCTTCTTGTACCTTTTAAGAAAACTGAAGAGTTGCTATTCACCTCTCATGTAATTAATGACCCAAGTGCAGTAAGAGGTTTGTACACTTTGAAATAATGCTCATATACTGTAAAGATACATAATCCTTTATTTTGATGGCAATCCCCTCATCCCAGCCCTCTCATAGATTATTGCCTCTGTCTGCTTCACCTAGTGTGGGATATTTCCTGAAAAGAAATGCATAGGACTTCATTTTGTTAAGGACTACTCACATTTACTGTTGCACCATTCTTGCCAGTATGGCATAAGTAAAATGAAACGGTTGTAGTCATGGAATAAGAAAATCATTCACAATGTTACATTTGCTTTTTAACCTTATGAATATGTACTGATTGAGGTCATTTGTATCACCTAGGAGCGAGATTTAAAAAAGAAGCAGAAAGGGAAACGAAAGAAGGGTGATGAGGACGATTTCAAACACTTCCAAGACAAGGTAGAATTTGGCGAAGTAGCCTACGAGCCTCCTAGTCTAGATACGTCAAAGTTCACAAAAATGACAAATAGTGATACTAAGGTAAGGTTTCAAAACTATGGTTGTTGGATTAGTAGATTAAAGTTTAATAGTGTCTGAAACTAGAGGATTTTACTTACATATTTGTTGTTCTTGTACCAACTTGAGTGTACCACACAGTACAGTAGTTTTGTGTGCCCAAAATGTATGGTGGTAATAATTTTTTCTCCCAGAATTCAGTATAATTCATAGCACTCTCTTGTGTATATCCCAATAAAACTCTTGGTAGCTATTGATGTGTATATTTGTGTTTGTGTCGTGTGTGAAGTTTGGAATCTGTGGATACGGTTTATATTCTACTAGTTATGTGGGATTTTAATTTAAAAGTGGTGGTTTAGATGTCTAATTTAAAGGGTAGTAGGCTGCATTGATATTTGTCAAGGGCTGTTCATTGTTGAGACTACATAAAATTTTAAACATTCAAAAGATTTTTAAATGACATTTGAAATGAGAAGCATAATTCAAACACATTTGTACTCTTACAAAATTTGTGATGAGACTTGATTTGAAGTGTATTGATTGTGTAAGGTATTCTAATATTTGTGACAAGTTTGTAAAATATTTTTAAATGTATTTCACATATGTTTAACATGTATTTATGCTTGTAGAAAGAATACTTTTTCTCAAGCATGTGTTTTCACCCAACCTCATCAGTCATAATAAGCTCATATTCGCAGTATGGAATGTCATTGGACTCAAGGGTCTTTCGTCTGTTGCCCAGTAATTCTGTTAATTTCAGCCACTAATGTCATTCTGTTGGTTAATCAGTGTCAAAAGTTGATTTTCTCAGCTTAGTTATTTTCATCTTGTTAGCCACTGCTTAGTCTTTCTTCAGTGAATTGCATTTATTGGCAACACAGGATTTGTTCTTCCAGTTATTTTCCTGTATTTCTTATCTGTTGTCTCTGTTACATTATCAGTTTATGCCTACTTTTGGTGTTTGTATTTTTTTATATAGTAACTAGGTAACAGGTTGTTAGTTCAGTAGCACCAAGGTATAGGTTTTATGTCAAGATACTCTCTTTGTATAGGTTTCATCATTTGGCAATAGGAGGGTAAGTTTCTGTATTTTTCATTGCACTGTTTTTACTTCTGGTATTTTTGTAGTTTTACCTAATTTCTTGACTGAGATCAAAATAACTAGTATTGATTGTGCAACAGCTCCTTTTCTACCGTTGGCCTCAGGTAATGAGGATGAGCTGCTCTGTCTGGTGAGGGCTAATAGTCTTTATATGTGGAGAGCTAATGGCCTTAGAATTGACAACTCCTGATTTTTCCTTTATAAGCAATTGGGGGAAGCAAGTACTAAGGAGTACTTTTTTGCTTAAGGCAGATCATCCTTAGAGAGAATATAGAGATGTACTTTTAGACAACAAGCTATACAGGTAAAAGTGCACAAGATTATGGCTCTCTCCACTTCATTACTATAAGGAGAGGTACCAGATAATTTCATTCTACTTGCTGAATTTTATCCAAGAAATGTTACTAAAAAATGGTTTGATTAATACTCATTGTGACCAGTAGTCGTGGAGGTCCAAGTTTTAATTTTGTGGGAAAATTGCACCTCACATGGTGTACTGTAGACATTATGTATGCAGCATCTCTTCCTTTCTGAACTGCATCCATTTTCTTAGCCTTTTACTTTACCTCCATTCCCACTTCCTTTCTTCTATCTTGCTGTGCAGTCTAACAGTTATGTCTTGGAGAGTTTTCTCCAAGTTGTACTGCATTTCCTTTATTATAAGGATCTCTCTTATCTTGTGCTTTCTAACCACTCCAGTTCCTTGTTTCCACTGTCTTAGGCTCTGCATGGCCTCAAGTGCACAAGTTTTCAGCTTGACTGCTTGAATTCATAAATCATACAGTCATTCATGCCATACAAGAGGTGTTGCCCTCCAGGGTTAGCATTTGTTTCTCAGGATAAGTGTCACATTTTTCTCTGGGTTTTTCATCCTCCAATCCCTTCAAGTTAATTTAGCCTTTGTCTCAGACTCTCATTTTTTCTCTATGGTTTTTCCACCTCTCCATTCCCTTTGAGTTAACTGAGCCTGTGTCTCAGACTTGCAAAGTCCCCAGTTGCTTTCCTAGAGCCTAAATCAACTGAGCCTTGGTGTCATGACTCGTATTGGCCAAGTACTTTCTGGAACCTGAATTGAATGAGCCTTTGTTCCCCAAGTGCTCTCCTGGAACCTGAATTAAATGAGCCTTGGTCTCTGATTTGTAAAGTCCTAAAGTACTCTGCTGGGACATAACAAACAAGCTTGTGCACAGTACTTTGATCTTCCACATTAATTGTGTTTGGAATAATTATGGTCGATTTGGGGGTTTTGTTGCGGTAACTGAGTTGTCGGTCTTAATATGAGTTCCCATCTCTCAGCCCCTCATTTGCATTGCTTTCTCTGTAGACTACATAAACATTGAAGAGCTTTGTTGGTTTGTATATGAAGCTCAGGATTGTGCTTATATAGTCTGTCTTTTATCAGATACACAAGACTTGAGTCTGGGATCATTGAGATTGCAATTTTCTGGTGTGTAATGATTGATTGGTGTGTATGAAAAAATTAATTTTGGGGTATAAAAACTTGAGTCTTCACTATTGTGGAAATATGTTTTGGATATTGTAAGCTTTACTAATATGTATATAATCTTTCATATTCTTGTACTGCATAACAAAATAGTCAAGATCATAATTACTTGAAATTGGTGTTTAATTCCTGTGCATGATGTGTTGTTCACTTCATGCCGTATTTCATTGTAAGGGGTTAACTATGCTAAGAGCCTTGCATGAAACTGCACAGTGTAAACATTTATTATATTCTTTCCAGTATCCCTTTGGATCCCAGGTGCATTGCTCTCTGCCTTAATTTTCATCCCTCCTTTATGAGAGTTGAATATAAAACCAACCTGACAGTTTTTAAGTTTAACAACAGGTAACCTTTCCTCTACACACACTGTACTTTTAATTCTCTGTCACCATCTTCTGTATATTTATTGTCAGTGTGCCTCACACAGTGCACTGTAGGCATTACCTAAGGTTCTTTGCAGCATCCCTTTGGGGCCCAGCTACAACCCCTTTTCATTTGTTTAACTGCACCTCCATTCGTATGACCTTTCTTCTCTTACATTCCACCCTCTACTATTGTTTCAACATTATTTTCAGCACTAAATGACCTTGTAAGGTCCCAGTGTTTGGCCTTTGATGTAAATTATATATTAAAATCCTTTCTCTATCTAACTCTTAAAAGGTGATCAAACATATTTGGACATAATACCCACTATTGATCCTTTGTCATATCTGCATCCTTCATTGGTTCATATCTACTTCCTTTTCAGCCTTAATTTCTCAGTTGAATTTTTGTACTCGAGTCCCTTTGTATATGGTTATTTCTGTATTCTATCTTTTGTAGTCTAGTGATTCTGATGATCGTTTTGTATATATCATTTCTATTTTTATCACTTCCCTCTTTTCCCTATAGTTATTTCTACCCTCCACCATTTTGTCTTTTACTAAGAGCTTGAAGGTTCTCTTCAGTCGTCTTCGTATGGGAATATGTCCGGAAAACCTATAACCAAGCAAAAATACTCTAGGATGTAAAATAACCCTTATTTTCTGTTGCTGAGGAAAATAAACCCTTATTTTCTGTTGCTGAGGTATTATTTTCATTAGTATGTTGTTGATATTGTAACAAAATACTGTAATGCTAATGGAACTATTGAAACCAGACACTCTTAGCTGGATAACATTTTATTTTCCAAAACTACTTGAACAAAAATTGCACATTCAAGTAATTTGTAGTTTTCACAAATTTTAAAAGTAATTTGTAGTTTCACAAAGTGTACACAAACCTTTGTTCTTTACATGGGGATTCGGCTAATGTTCACAAGCTAAATCCCGATGTCGGCTCATGTTCACAAGCTAAATCCCGATGTAAAAAATTTCCACCAACCATGTACAGTAGAGATACATATTCCATCATTATTTTTTAAATTTGTTTAAAAGATAGTGCCAACAATGCGTAGTGGTAAATATTCTAGAGGAGTTAACATCATTGGTGTATCTGTTGCATTTAATTTATATAAATCTTTTTATGATTGTTTTTTCTCCACAATTGCATTCATTAATTATGATTGTTTTTTCTCCACACCTGCATTCAGTAACTCTGAGTTCAGTAATTCTTCTGTAAGTGGAGAGGTAAACAATTGTTGGTGAGAATTCTTTTAACAGAATAATTTAATACATTAGATGCATACATTTGATGTTGTAAAGTAATCTGTATACACTGAAGCTGCAAAGTGACTCTGATGTTGACAAGGAAGTTTTTAGCTGGTTTGAAGTTTGTGGGGATTGTCTGTAGGTTTTACACTACTTGAGTTGTTGCTGTGGCAAGTTGTTTCTTGTGTTTCTAGTCCATGTTCTGCTTGGGCTGTACTGAGCATGATCAGGTCTAAAGGTGAGAGTAGACTGATCTTTAGCAGCAGTGAGTCTGGCTCTTTATGTACAAGGTGTTCAGCAGCAGGGTAGGGGAGGCAGGATGCTTGTCGCCCACTAATTAACAATATTCAAAATCTTGTGCTCTGATTAACCAGCCACATTTCCTGGTGAGCTAAATTTTAGCTTCAATGATTATTCTGCTGCAGTCCTGCTGAGCTGAGGAGATGGTGTACTACTTAACTGCTGATATTTCCATAAAATATTTTGTGATTGTTTGACAAGTGGCTGTCAATTTCTTGACTGCACTGGTTTTGTTCACACTGGGGAATACGTCTTTGTTGTCTCTCTGTTTTGGCGTAAATATCGAGTGCAGGTCTTGTATGGTCCTGGTTAAACGTGGTTCATGATATTGGTAGATAGGAGGAAAGTTTCCTGTGTTGTGTTCAGCTGTAGGCACTTTTGATCCAGGCCCTTCCAGTTAATTTTGTATTCCCACTACTGTATGTCTCACAGTGTCAATTCTTGTGCCTTTCACGTGGTTTACAGCCCATCTTGAGTGTGACAGATCCTCCTAACCAGTTTCATTGTATAGTCAAATATCTATGCATGAGACAAGGTGTCCATGGGTGGGGCATTTGAACAGGTTTTTTACATTGCCTCAGGGGATCCCTTGAAGGTGCGGATGGACTGTTCTTCATAATCGTGAGACGGACAGATCTTTCCATTTGCTGTAATGGAGGAGATCATTGTAGCCTGGGACTGGATGAAAAAATTGCACTAGAGAAAAACTGAGAAACAGTCAAATTTACTGTAAATGTACCTATTCTAGCAGTCATATTCTGTTATGTGCACAATTCTTGATATATTTAGTAATATACATGCAGCTTTATACAGTATTGTAGATATTACAGTAATTGCTATTCATTCGTAAATTATAAAATAACACTATAATTAGTTCTAGGCAAATTATCATGAAAAAAAACATTTTCTCATAACTGAAAGAATACAATTAAAACATGAGTTGCCATAATCTGTTAGCCAGTCACACCCCTTCTGATACAAAAAGTGTTTCACACTAAAGTTTAATTGCCATGACTGTGGCAATTCAGTTTTTGCTTTTATTTGCCTGATGAACTTCATATCCTAACTAGTCTTACTTTAAACCTGCTTAGAATATTTACATTGGCCTACATCCATGCTTAGCCTACTTTAAGCAAGCTTAGAACACATTATCCTACATCCTAGTGTAGCCTACCTTTAGACATGCTTTGAGTACTTACATTGGTAAAATTAATTCCTGGATGATGATGATAATGATGCTACAGCAGCAGGGTCATAATCTCTGTTTTCTGAAGAGGTTCGAGAATAGCTGGTATAAGGCAGTGACATCGACTAGTTACTTCAGGAAGGTGTCAAGTTTAGAGTGAAACTCTACAGTTTCCTTTTTCCTTTTTAGCAGGCAAGAGCATCCTGAATCTGCCTGTCAACTCTTGTTTCCCTCAAGTGTCTTTATGCACCTGGTGATTGAAGGATGGTTTTAATCTGTTGGTGGAGACCCAGGTGATCCTCCTGTGCACCGTCAGCTGGTACGTTTTCCCTCCGTTGCAGCATGCAGTATGGTCCCGAGTAGGCTGGAGAGAGGAGGGGGGGGCTTGTTTGCGTCTATTCTAATGAACGCATACTTTGGTCTTTGCTGGCATGATGTTTTCCAATACTCTATGTACATCTGGAAGAGTCATGGGCTGTCTGGTTTTGAAAAATGTCTGCCAGTATTGCCAACGCTTGTACATAGTGTGCTTCTGCTGGCGATGGGTTGAATGCTGCGTGCAGGGCTGTTCTTAGTCCCAGCAAGAACCACAGTAATTCCTTGCTCCAGCTCCTGCCTTGGCATCTGGCAGTGAGTGCTGATTTGAGTGAGCGGTGCAGCCGCTCCACTATGCTGTTCGCTTCTGGGTTGTATGCTGTTGTGTGAATGTGTTTTGTCCCAAGGCTGGCGGTGAGGGAGCTCCATAAGGTGGAGGTGAAGTTGGCTCCTCTGTTGCTCGTTATGCATTGCAGTACTCCATGCCTGCTGACCCAGCCTATTAGTGCTCTCACACAACTCTTTGCTGTCTGCTGCCTTACTGGTATTGCTTCTGGCCATCTGGTATTCCTGCCGATGATCGTGAAGAGATACCTGTACCCCTCAGAGGGGGAAGCAGGGGTCCTTGATGTCGATGTGGATGTGGGCCAGTTGTCGCTGTGTTGTTTGGAACTCTCCAATCCCTGTTTGTGTGTGCCTCGTTACTTTAGATGTTTGTCATGGGAGGCATTCTCTTGCCCACTTTTTGATGTCTGCCTCCATTCCCCACCAGATGTACTGTTCCAACAGGGTTTGGGCAGTTGATCTGCCCGATGGGTGGGACAGGTTGTGGGCGAGGTTGAAGACTTTCTTTCTCAACCCTAATGATAGGTATGGGTGAGGGCATCCAATACTCATCTCACAGGCGATGGTTGTGTCTCTGTCGTTGATGGATGGGTCACTCCATGTAAGGGTTGGGTTCTCCTGCCAAAGTCACTGTAGGTCCACGTCATCCTTGTGGACTGGTGCTATTTCAGGATATTATATCTCACTCTAGATGGTGTTGATGGAATTTCAGGAAAGGGGGTCTGCCACGTTGTTGGAAGAGCCTTTTAAGTATGTGATGGTGCAGGAGTGTTCAGCTATCGACGATAGGTGACGCTGCTGTCTTGGTGAAGGCATGTACCAATGGTTGGTGGTCCGTCTGCACCATGAATTGTCGTCATTCTAGCAAGTGGCGGATGGCTCTGTGGACTGCCAGTAACTCTCGGTCGAACATGGAGTACTTTTTGTTCTGCTGGTGATAACTTCTTGCTGAAGAATGCCAACGGGCGATGACCATTGTCTGTCTTTTGTTTGAGTACTGCGCCCATCACTGTGCTGCTCGTGTCCGTCGTTAGGGTGAGGGACCTATGGGGTAAAGGAAAGATTAGTGTGGCAGCAGAGGGGATTGCTTTTTTGGCTAGCATGAAGGCTTCATTTTGTTTTTCCTACCAACAATTTTTTAGGTTTTCCTTTCAAGCAATCATATATTGGAGCCATTATTTCAGCAAGGTTGGGTATGAAACTGTGGTAATAGTTAATCATTTCCTTGAATTCTGGGACTGCTTTGATTGTTGTTGGCTTTGGGAAGTCGGTAATTGCTTGGACCTTCGGGGCTTATTTGGTGGCCCAGGAATTCCACTATACTGGTTTTGGCCATTCACATTTTGCCTTTTTGAACTTTATAAGTCCATTTTCTTTGAGTATTTGCAGGACCCGCCTGACATCTCTCATGTGTTGTTTGATGTTGGGGCTGAATATGAGAATGTCATCAACATAGACGATGCAGAAGGGTAGGTTGCCCAGGATTTTGTCTATTAGACATTGGAAGGTTGCACCTGAGTTCCGTAGGCTGAAGCAGCTGTAGTTGAAGGTGTATGTGCCGAAAGAGGTGATATTGGCTGTTTGTCCTCCTTTGTGACCAGGACTTGGAAGTATCCCTTCAGTAGGTTAATCTTCATAAAAATTTGGTGCCCTTCATCTGGTTTGTTACATCGGCAATGTTTGGCAGTGGGTACCTGTCAGGTACTGCCTTGATGTTGAGTCTCTGGTAGCCACTGCAGAGTCGCCATGTGCTGTCAGGCTTCGGTACCATGTGGAGGGGAGATGCCCAGGGGCTGGAGGCTTTTTGGCATATTCCTGCTCGTTTCATGTCCTTGAAAGTTTGCTTGGCGTGGACGAGTTTTTCTGGGGCCAAACGTCTGAAACAGGCGGGGATTGGGGGACCTTCAGTGACTATGTGGTGCTGGATGTGGTGCTTCGTGGGTTTGGTCAGGTTGTCCTTAAATACCTCCAGGAACTCCTGTAGGAGGGGACTTAAATTTGGTGCTGGAGTTGGAATGAGTTGGGCTGTAGGGGCAGGTTGTATGAAAGGCTGCTGTTTTGCTATGTCCACCAGTATGTTGTGGGCTTCTAGGAAGTCTGCTCTTAAAAGTGCAATTGTTGCGTCAGCTGTAATGGATGTCCAGTTCTACTGCTTCCTGCTGAACGACAAATTCATGGTCCGTTTCCTGTATATTTTCAACTGGGCTCTGCTGGAAGTGGACACCTGTAGAGTGCTGGGGGTTGGATTGAGGCGTTTGTGTGGGTTGGCTGGCATGAACGACTTGCATCCCCAGTGTTGATCAGGAACTCCGTATTTGATTGATCATCTGTGATGAAAAAACACGTGGAGTCATTTTGCCTGTACAGTACCTAGAAGAAAGACAGCGTAAAGCAGGCGCGGTGTCTCTTATGAGGCAACCGGTCAGCCCACTTCTGACGTTTATTTTGTTTGGTCGCTGCTGTGACCTTTGGCATGTTTTTTTACATGCAGAAGTCGTTTTTGCATTTTCAGGCTTTGTTACCGAACCTCCAGTGGTAGAAACGAATGCCTTGGGATGTTCTTCTGTTGGGCTTGTCTGGGGGCAGCAGGGCCCTTTGGATTGCTGTTTGTCTCTGCGTTCATCTGCTGCGCTGTGGGGTGGCTGCTGCTATAGGTGGTTGTGTAGGTTCATTTGACTTGTGGACCAGGTGGACAGTGTCGACCATCTTCAGGAATTCGTCAGGGTCCATGGTTGATGTGTTGGGGATGGCCGCGACTGTTTGCCTGGGTAATATCGTGAGTAGGACCTCTCTCACAAGGTCCAACATAGTCTCTGGGTGGCCATCTGTGGTGGGGATCTTAACTAGCTGCCGCAGACGCTTGTAGATGTGCAACGGCTGCTGATCTCCTATTACTGCCCCCACATTTTCTGGGAACTACTGTACTTTGCTTTGAAGGCAGGCAGCATGCTGAAGGACGACCTTAGTTGGTCTTTCAGTGCTTCGTAGGTGATGGTAGTCTTTTGGTTGGCGAGTCATTCCATGGTTTGTTCAAAAACGACATCTGGCAGGAACTCGAGGACGCCATTGGCTTTGTGGGATGTGGAGATCTTCTTGGACCTGAAAATGGTCTCTGCTCTGAAGAACCTGGCCTCTGGGTTTGAAGTGTGGCAGGTTGATGCTTGCTGCTGCTGCATCGTTGTTGTTGCATGAGCTGATGCTGGTGGTTTCAGTCATCCTTGGGGTCACCAGTATAACGAGGCGGCGAGTCAGAGGCAGAGTCAGGGTCTATTCTGGTTTATTGACACAAAATCCTTGACAGGTCAAGAACTCTTGCAAGTGTAAAGTAGCAGTTGACATTAGGGAGAAACAGAGAGATATCTCACACCTGGAGGATGGTTAACAACTCTATATACAAATTAGAAAGAGTTCAGTACATATGGATGGAAAGCTTGCAATGTGTGACTTGCATTAGTAATTATAGCTCTGACAGTGTCATAAAGTAGCTTCTGAAAAATTCATAAAAGATCGCTTGAATCAGGAGCCCTGGATATGTGTTTCTTGAGAGTACTCTGTGTGTCACGTAGTTTTTTGTTTTGAAGTGAGGATGCCCTGAGGGTCCTGGCAACCGAGTGAGACCTCACAAGCTGTTCCACAAGCACTAATATCTTCTTAGGGAAGATTTTATCCCCAGCAGCATTTTGGTTGAAACCTTTGAACTTGATCTAAACCTTTTCCAGATGAGGTTCATGCACTCCTGTGTTATGTCTTCCCATGTGCGATAGTGTTGAGTGTTAAATTCCTTCCAGAACTTTGAGTGTTTTGCCAGGTTCAGTTACTTCAAGTTTGAGCAGATTTATGACTCAGTGGCTATCAAATCTTGGTCCATGTGTTGAATTGGTGAATGAGGGCATTGCTGTTTGGTAGCAGGTAAACAACATTTACATTGGTATGTATATCACTGATACACTGTGGACGTCCTGGCACTTTAAAGTATGGTGAATTTTGAATGGAATATTGTTTCACCTATAACAGTTTTGCCCAAGGAATGTAACAGTTCAAAAAACCAGTCCTTAGACAGTGCCAGTGTCATCAGAGCAACCTTACATGGTTTTTTGAATACTTTGAACCCAGGCATAGTCTTGGAATTTTGATGAATACATATACAGTACACTCTTTCATACACTTCCAGAGCAAGCTTGTTTCATTTGATATTAAATAATTAACTCAGGCAAATATTTTTCTGCCATAATTATCCAGTGCAATTCATCCTTCAGAGCTTTGGTCCCTGCATGTTCTTTGCTGCTTCACTGCTGACTTTCACATTATTAAAATTATGATGCTTTTAAAGCATTGGACCCACCAATGACTTACTCTAAAGTTCTGCATCTAAGTATCATTGGTGTGATGTTTAAGGGGTTCAAATGGGATTCTTGTCTAACCCTCTATTATAAATAGGCTGAGTGGCACAGTACTGTATTTGGTCTTATCCAGGTAACTTCTTCATCTCAGTTGGCTGCGGTCTTTTCTTTCTGGGAATAGAGGACTTAATTGATGCTGTGGAACTTTTTATCATTAGTTGTCTAAGTGGCACACTTCTCTTTGGTCGATGCATCAAAGATTTCACAAAGGTCGTTATTTGCTCACCTTTAAAGATGGTCAAGGATGTTACGGGAACGTCGCTTGTGTACTTAAATGACACTTAGTTTTTTTCCTTAAGAGTAATTGTCTTCATCCTGTTACTCTTGTCACCAGTAACAAACTTCAGGTATATATGGGTGTAATCTCTCAATTTCTGTCGTAAAATCAAAAGATGGTAAATCAGACAAGCATTACCCATGGTATATTCTGTGTTGAGTTGGGCGTTCCTTTTTTACATTAACTCTTTCCTGTATAAGATTAAAATTCATATGATTACATTTCCTTTAGAATTACTGTACATCTTTATGCTATTTAATTAATATCAAACCCTAGTCTGTCTGAAAAGTTTTATTCTCCACACAGAGTAGTCCTTGCACTTGTGATTAACTATATTATTGTAATATTATTGCAATATTACAGTATACATTATAAATAACAGGTTTACTTCAATTCTCATTGTAATTTGCATTCTTCTTTGTTCTCTTGCAGACTAAATCATTCATATTTATGGAGAAACTCAAAGGATCACAAGCCGGTAAAACGCCCGAGTTAACAGAATCGAGAAAGAAATTGCTAGAAGAGGAGAGGTTAAAAGCAGTCCAAGCTTATCGAGAAATGAAAGCTGCTAAATACAAGTCTGAAAACAAGAATTTTGCTGTGATTTAGATGTATTTATGTGTATAGAGGACCTTGTGTTGTTGATTCGATTATAAATTTGTTTTTTGCTAGTTGATTTTGAATATCCTGATGTTGAAATTTAACTTGTAAGGTAACAGTTTGATTTTATGTAGCATTAGCCTGGGCAGCCTTGACAGATGTTATTGCAACTGCTTATACTGTACTTGGCTGCAGTGGTTTTTTCCTTCGGCTGGAGAAAGAGGGGTTGTTGTTACTGTGTCCTTTGCAGCTTTCTCTTCTACTTAAGGTTTTCTCAATAGTACAGTTGCTGCCTCTCCTCATGTGCGATTGCTTTCTCTCCTACCAGAGGAGGTGGTTCCTCAGGTGCTGTAGCTGCCTCTCCTCATGCTAGAGTGGTCTGTTTGGTGCTACTGTTGCTTCTCCTACTGGAGGTCGTGGTCTTTGTGTCTACAGCCTTTCCTTCTACTAGAGGTAACTATGGTCTTGTACTACCATGCCTTCTTCTGGAGTTTGTCTCTTGCTGCCCCTGCCTTTCCTCTACTTTCCCCTCTACTGGGGAAGTTTGTGCCTCTACAGTATAACCTTTCCTTTTACTGGAGGTAGTCTTACGATTATTGTTACATGTTTTCCCTTATATTGAAAGTTTTGCTCATGCTGATGCTTCCCTGCATTCTACTGGCTGCTACTCCTGTTGTCTTTCTCTGTAATGGAGGTGGTGATATTTGTGCCCCTGTGGTCTCTCCTTCTACAATAGGTGGGTTCACTGGTGCCTCCACCTGCCTCTGCTACCGAAGATGTGATGTCACTGGAGCTGCTGGCTGGCTTTCCTTTACTGGTGGTGGTGCTGTTTGTACTTTCCCATTGATGGAGGTGCCACTGGTGTCTTTCTTGCTACCTGTGGGTTCTCATGGTGGTGTTACTGCCTTTCCTTCTGCAGGAGTATGGGAGTTTGTACCTCTATTACCTTTCCTTGTAATGGAGGTAGTCTTACTTTACAGTGTCGTTATCTTCCATTCTAGTTGAAGGAAAGACAGTTTTCTTCCCAGTTTAATCATACCTGGTTTTGTGGTTTTTAACTCTTGGAGAAGGCTCATTAAAAACAATGACTCTGGCTAGTGACTAAGCTGAGATGACTATAACAACGAAGACTGGGTTTCTCTCTCTGCTGTAGGTGGTCTCATAGTTACTGATGCTACCTTTCCATCAGCTGGAGTGGTGGATTTGTCTCTATGGCCTTTCTACTGGAGGTAGTCTTGTTACTGTCAGTACAACCTTCCCTTCTACTGCAGGTGGTCTCATCATTGCTGTTGCTGCTTTTCCTACCACAAGAGATAGCAGCATTTATGACAAGGAAGCCTTTATAGTCACAAAATACCATTACTTCTACTGCCGTTGGTCTAAGTGTTGCCACTGCCTTGTCTTCTACTGGAGGTGGTGATGTATGTGCCTCTGCAGTCCTTCCTTGTGAAAAGTTGCACTATTACTGCTGCGGTTTTTCCTTCTAATGGAGGAGAGTGTTTTTGCTCCTATGACGTTCCTTTATACTGGAGATATTCTTCCTAGTGTAGTTACTGCCTTCTACCGGAGTGGTCTTGTTAGTGCTTAAGCTGTCTTTCTATTGGAGGGGGTCTCATTGTGCCTTTGCTGCCTTCTCATACTGGAGGTGGTCTCATGTTGAGGTGGTCTTGCTAGTGTGTCACTGCAGCCTTTCCTTCTATGGAAGATGGCTTTGGTAGAGCAACTAAATTTCCTTTTGGAAGTTCTGGAGTTTGTGACTACGCAGCCTTTCCTCCTATTGAACATGTTTTTATTAATCCTGTTGTAGCTCTACTGGAGATGGTCTTGTTTGATGCACTGCTGTCTTTCCATCTACTGGAGGTGGTCTTGTGGATGTTGCTCCTGCCTTTCCTTCTACTGGAAGTGGTTTTATTGGTGCTGTTGCAGTCTTTTGTTTTACCAGAGTTTTTTTGTCAGTTTTGCCTTGTTTTGATTGTAGGTGGTCTTCTTGTAATTCCTTCCACAATACAAGGTCTTGGTACAGCTGCCATGATTCTTTTGCATGGAGATTGTGATGTTTGTGCCTTTGCATAGTTCCTTCTGTGCGAAGTGGTCTTATTACAGAATTTTCTTCTATTGAATGTGGTCCTGTTGGAGCTTTCCTTGAGAATGTTAGATGTTTGTGCCCCTGTAGCTTTCCTTCTACTAAAGATGGTCAAATTCATGCTGTTGCAGCCATTTGTTTCACTGGAGTTGGTCTTAATGATTTTGAATGGAGGTGGTCCACTTGGTACAGATACAGCCTTTACTTCTGCTGTAGAAGGTCTTGCTGGTACTAATGCTTCCTCTCCTGCTTGGGGTTGCCTTTTCTTCAGCTGGTGCTTTTCTGTTAATCCTTCTACTGGTGTCCAAATTAGTCATGTTAAAACTCATGCTTGTGCTTCCTCTACTGGAATTAGTTTTATTGGTGCCACTACTGCCTCTTCTTCCACAGGAATTGTGGTTGGTATAGCTGCTGTTTTTCCATCTGCAGGATGTGTTCGTGCTTCTGACATGTTTCCCACTTGAGGTGGCCTTGTTGGTGCTGCTGCTGCCTTTCCTTCAAAGCTTCAGAGGTGATATTTATTGGTGGGTGCTGCTGCTTTTCCTTCCATTAAAGGTAGTGCTGCTGTTTTTCCTTCTCTTGGAGGTGGTGCTGCCTTTCCTTCTACTGGTGGTCTCACTGATGGTGCTACTGCCCATCCATCTACAGTCGATGGTTTTGTGCTACCGTTGCTTTTCCTTTTACTTGTCTTTCCTTCTGTGTAGAAGGGGATCTTTGATATCACTGCAGGCTTGCTTTCTGTTGAAGGTGGTTTGGTTGCAAAGACTGTTATTTGGAAGTTGTAGTGTTTATGCTTATGCAGCCTTTCTCCTCATACTGTAATTAATATTGGTGCGGCCTTTATTCTTCTGGAGATGGTCTTGGTGCTTGTGCTGCCTTTCATTCTACTGAAAGGCATTATCTTGTGGTATTTGTGCCTCTGCAATATTTTCTCTTATGGGGTGTGGAGTCTTATTAGTGCTGTTTCAGTCTTTCATTTTGTTAGAAGTGTTCTTGTTGGTGCCACTGCTGCTGCCTTCTCGTAGGTTGTCTTGGTGCTGCTGCACTTCGATGAGAGGTGGGCTTGGTACAGCTGCTGTGTTTCTTTGGCTTGGAAGTTGTGATGTAAGTGCTTCTACATAGTTTCCTCCAGTGGTGGTGGTCCTGTTAGTGCTGTTATGGCATTTTGTTCTACTGAAGGTAATCTTGTAGTGACAGTGCCGTCTTTCATATTCTGTAGGTCGTGTTATTTGTGTAGCTTTCCTCCTACAGGAGGTTGTCGTATTTGTCCTGTAGCAGCCATTTGTTCTTTTGGAGGTGGTCCGATTGGTTGTTTTACTGCTTTGCATCTACATGAGCTGGTGGTGTTTGTGCCAGTGCTCCCTTTCATTCTACTACGTTATAGCTGCTACTGCTTTTCCTTTTACTGGTGCAGTTCTGATTTTCATCCTGCTGGTGCCCTTCTGCTTTCTTCCAGAAGGGCACCAGCAGGTGGTGTTACTGGTTGTTCCACTGCTGCCATTCCTTCTGCTGAAGTTGGTTTTGTTAGTGCCACTGATGCCTTCCTTCTACAGGAATTGCTGTGTTTCTCGTGAGCCATCTGGTGTTTGTGCCTCTGCAGCTTTTCCTCCTACTGGAGGGGTGTTTTTAGTTCTGTCATTGCCTTTCATTCAATTGGAGGTAATCTTGTTGGCTCCAAATGGAGTATTCCACCTGGTTCCAGCGCTGCCTGAAGGAAGAGTTCTTGGTGCCAGTGCTTCCTTTTCTTCTACTGGATGTGTTCTTGTCGCTGTTTCTTTCTGTTTCACTGGTGCTACACTGTTGTACTTTGACTAGTACCCTTCTGCTTTTTCTTCTAGTGGAGGTGTTCTTTTTGGTGCCCCTGGTGCCTTGTCTTCCACAGGATGTTTGGTTGCTTAGTTGATGTTGGTGCTACAGTTCATTTTCCATCTAGCAGAGGTGGTGCTGGTGCCACAGTTTTTTTTTCAATAAGATATGGCATTGCTGCCAGTTTTTTTCCTTTTAGTACTAAAGAGTTTTGGTTCTGCTGCTGAATTCCCTTATACTTTTGGGTGTTCCTGTTGCTCCTGGCTTTCCTTCGACTGGTTTTCCTCTTATTAGAGGTGGTGGTGGTCTGCTTCTATAGGTTGTTGGTGCATCTCTTCATTTTCATTCTATAGGAAATGGTGGTGTTGGTCTTAGAGGCTGCTTTTCCTTTACTGGAGGTGACGCTTGTATTGCTGATGCTGTTTCTCCTCCTGCTGGAGCTGCCATCGTTGTTTGCACCTTTGATTCTTCTATTAAAAGTGGTGGTGTTTCTACTAAAAGAGCTGTTGTTGGCACTTTTCTTTTTGTTGAGGTGGTCTGTTTGGTACTGCTGGTGTCTTAACTTCAATTTGAGGTGATCTTTTTGCTGCTGTTTCTTTTCCATCTACGGGAGGTGGTCTTGTAGAGGCCACCTCAGCCTTTCTTTCCACTTGGATGGGCTTTGTTGCTGCAGACTTTCTTTCTGTGGATGTTAGTTTTTCGTGCAGCTGCTGTTCCTGCTGAAGGTGATGTGTTTGTCCTTGCACAACCTGTCCTCCTGCTGGAGGTGGTGTTGTTGGGTTTCTGAGGGTTGTGGGGTTTGTGCTACTGCAGCATTTCCTCTTATATACAGTAGGTGGTCTTATTAGTGCTGTTGCAGCCTGTCAATCTATTGGAGGTGACCTTGTTGTTTCAGATGCTGCAAGAAGTGGACATTGTGCTGGAGGAGTTGTTAGGTATTTCTTCCACTGCCTTTCCTTTTCTGTTTTATTTTTTTTTTGGCAGGTGCAGTTTTGCTTTTTCTTTTACTAGAGTTAGTCTCATTGGTTCAGTTATTGCCTCTCCTTCAACTGGAAGTGGACAAGTGGGTAGTTCTAATATTCCTCCTGCGGGATGTTTGTTATTATTATTGCTTCCTGCTGCTGCTTACCCTTGACTGGTGCCGCTGTCTTGTCTCTGTGGGCTCCCTTCTGCTGTAACACCGTGCAGGGCACTGCTGTAACACCATGCAGGGCACTGTAGGCATTACCAAGGGGTGTTGGCAGTGTCCCTTTGACCCCTAGCTGCACACAATTTTCAGCCATTTATTTTACTCCCATTCCCACTTCCATTCCTCAATCTTGTTATCCAGTCTCTCTCTAAATGTTACTTCTTATTTTTTGATCTCTTTATCTTGCTGTCCAACTACTTGTTTTCACTGGAAGTGCTGAATACCCGAACATTCCTCAGTGCCTGGTTTGACAGCCCAGATTTCATAAAACAATTCAAACCTTCTGTTGGTACTTCTACTGGATGTGGTCAGTTCTACATCCAAAGCAGAATCAATTTCTTGACCATTGTACTGAGCGCCGTGGACTAAGTTAAGAGAATTCGATTGGCAAACAAATTCCTCATGAAACCAGAGACGAAAATATGAAAAAGGATGTAGCATCAAATACATGAAATTCAATGTGTTGACTGTAGATTTGAGTTAATAATCGTGACTGCTCATATATTGCACAATGAGTGATACTTGACAGTTCAAACCTACTAGCCACTTTATTTTTGCAGAGCTCTTGAAATAAGAACCATATCATCTTTAAGTTTGTTGTAAAGAAAAAAGTTGCATAAACATTTAAGCTTATTGCAGTGGCCTGGGGCCATTTTAATCAAAATTAGCTATCAGGTTTACCAAAAGATTAAACACTGGATAAAAGTGAGACTATGAAAAAAAAGGCGACACTTTACCTGGGTTTTTGACAACAATGGTGATGGGTTTATATATAAAGAATTGTAGCACAATGACACAAAACTGTCGGTCATTCAGAACTGCTCTCTCTCCTGACTGCATGATTTTAATCCACAATGTTCAATGAACAGAGATAGTTCGGCATCAGCTTCAGCTCCTTTGTGGGATAGCTTTCTCATCATCATTCTTATACTTCAGAAAACACTTCTGGAAATAACAGTATACTGCAGTTCTGGAAAACAATTACCATTTTAATGTACTGACAAAAATTAATGCTGCAATTTGCCAAAACTGCATTGCCATAAACAAGTTAAAATGCTAAATCTGTACGGTATAACCTTATTTCACACATATAACTCATGAAAACATACATTATGTAAGTTCTGCATTACTAGAATATATCATTAAGGATTTTTCTTGTTAAAAAAAAAGGGAAAACAGATTTGGAAAGGTTTCCAGTTCATTGATATCCATGAGGCCACTCAGTTCATCCAAGAACACACGATTTCTGGAGCTTAGTCTTGTAGGCCTAATAAACCTCATATGGAAACCGTTTGACTGAACCACTATACGTTAAAGATGTATATTTCCTTTTATTTCCATTATGAAAGTAAAATATTCTTATGTATAAGTCATCCAAAGCACACGTGGGTATCAAAGAATAAACACAGTAACTAAAATCTGAAATAGCAACTTGGAGAATACCAGAACTTAGAGAGTAAAAGAAACTTCATCGTGAATATAGGACTAATGAAATGGTAGAACGAACATAAAAGAGGATTTACCACACATTCGACGAAATGAAAAATGGCTGTGCAACCATTTAAAAAAAAACCTGTCAGTCCTTAAAAAAGATTGGTGCATCATATAAATGCGTAGGCCTACAATCTGCACATATACCATTAACCCACAACGATTATTTTGATTCCTTCAAAAGACAACGCGATCACTTAAACAACTAAACGATGTTTTAAGCAGCTACGTTCTTATTTAAAGTTCCCTTCGCTATATCTAGTCACATGCTAATGCATGAATGCTCTAAGAATGCCGTGAAAATAGCACTTTTCGATCAAAGTTGTCCAGTTAATGCCCCAATTCCCCGTCCACTCAAGATCATTTTCTTGGTATCATTGTAAAAAAAAAGAAAACTTCTCTAAGAACACATCATCACCTTACAAACAAAATTGTGAAAGTGAAACGTCACTTCTATCCTCCTGCGGATTACAAGAAACTTTTGGGCGAATAAAGGCATTCTTTACGTAGCGGTAAACACAACATAGGCCTATTGGAGCCTTAAAGGTTTTTAAATCCCTCAAACACATACTTCACAAGAAAAGGGTACGTGAAAAAAAAAATCTAATTACACCTTAATAAAAGGCCATAGACCAATGTCAAGGTGTTTTTTTTTTTAAAGTCCATTATGGAAACTTAGGCCCAAGATTCTTGCTTAGGCCTATCTCAGCTACGGCAAAGATTACGGGAGAGGTGCGGGAGAAATTTATAGAGTACTGTATTTTATGTGTATATTGGTACAAATCACTGCTGAGTAGGCCTACATAAAATAACAGCAAAAATCTGGAAGGAACAGAGATATTTACAGTGTGATAGGCCATGACAGCGGAAATGTTCATTTTGATGAAAAATAACCCAAGATGAACTTTTACCCAAATTATATGTAGGCAGAAAGGAAAGTTTTAGCTAAGTTTACTACTCAACACTGGAAATTGTATTTCTAACCCCAATATCGAAATAACCGAATATGAGAATTATCTGGTAAGATAAAATTCCTAAATGAAAACTTCAACTGCAGATTTCAGCATTCTAAATACAAACTTATAAAAACTATATAAAAACTATCATTAGGCTATTAATGATATTAGTATCTATAATGTGTCGAATTAAAGTTTCAATACTCGAAATAAATTCACAAGGAAACGAAACGAAGATACCGTCTCGTTATTAACGAGTCCGGAATTAACGCTTAAGAAGAGAGAAGCGAATCAGCCGAAACTCGCGCTAGGAAAGAAGACTGGTACTACGGAAAAACCCGATAAAGGAAAGGAGAAGAGGGAACACGAAGAAGACTGCTACCTTTGAAAGGTAAATGAGAGATCGAGAATCGATAATATCTAGGGGGATCAGACGACTAGGCCGCTTTCTGAAAGCATCGACGGAGTGTCCAACAAAGAGAGAGAGAGAGGGGAAAAAACTTCTGCCAATGTGGCACAAAGAATGGAAGCGGTGGAGATAAGATTAATAATATCGTACAAGTAATAGACTTAATTCTGGTAGCACAGTGCAAAATTGGAACGGATTGCAATATCAGTTTCGGGTAACATCGGCCTAAAGAGTTAAAGTTGTTAGGTTGTCAGTCTAAAGGAAGAGTAAGTTGTTAGGTTGTATTCTAAAGGAAGAGTAAGTTGTTAGGTTATTGGTCTAAAGGAAGAGTACATATTGTTAGGTTGTTCTTACGCACAGCACATTTGCACAGGGACGAAATTCAGTCATCCATGTGCTTTTAGCGGGTGGGGGGAGAGGGGCATCGGTGAGGCAGACCGGCCCGTTGGCGTATGTGTGTGTTCGAGAGAGAGAGAGAGAGAGAGAGAGAGAGAGAGAGAGAGAGAGAGAGAAAGGCGGCTTTGATTGAGGGTCACTGGAGCGACGATTCCCCGACGTGACAGGTGAGTTGGCCCTCTATACTCCCCGCCCACTCGATAGGAAAATGGAAATTACTCCCAGGTATGGGCGTCATGATGTCTTGGGAGTAGGAGCGGGACCTCCTCCTCCTCCTTGTTGTTTGTCTGGGGTGGGCATCCAGGCGTCCTGTAGGAGCCTTAATCCACTGATGGGGGAGTGGGGGGTGGGGGGGAAGGTCCTTTCTCTTGAAGAGGACGGCAATGTCATAAACGAGAATTTCTGGGCAACAGGAAATTAAAACAAATGCGCATCTGAAGGTTCATTCACGAAAAATGGCAAGTGGAGTAAAAATGAAATAATGAGATTAATTATATACAATGAGATTACCTATAAAATAATATTGAATATAGAATAGTGAGGACGTAAAATAATATGATTAGATAGAACATATTAAATATAGAATAACGAGGGGTATAAAATAATGCGATTATCTATATACAATGATATTAAATATAAAATATTGAATATAGAATAATGAGGAAGTAAAATAATGAGATTATGTACAATGAGATTAAATATAAGGTAATACTAAATATAGAAAACTGAGGATGTAAAACAATGAAATTAAAAATAAAATGAAAGTATATAAAATGAAATATATAACAATGAAATTAAATATCGAATACTGAAATTATATTTCAAATGTTGAAATTATATATCAAATAATGAGATCAAATGACGAATATTGAAATTAGATATAAAATAATAAGATTAAATAAAAATGAATGAAATTAAATATAAGATAATGAGATTAAATATGAAATACTGAAATTAAATATAAAATAAGGAGATTAAATATGAAATACTGAAATGAAATATAAAATAAGATTAAAAATTAAATAATGAAATTAAATATAAAATGAGATCAAATAGAAAATAATGATTCAATAAAAGATAATGAGATTAAATATAAAATAATGAGATTATAAAATGCAAACCAGCAAATATATCTATCAATACAATGGAATGAAATTTCTAAGGTTGTCAATAATTGTATTATATGAAACTGTAACAAAGACATTCTTTACAAAATACTTCCATTATTCACCCTGGCTATTTTTCTTTGAAAAATTCCAAAGAAGAAAGAAACTAGTAAAAAATGCGCCGAAGTTTCTTAGGCTCAGTCGAGTTTTCTGTACAGCGTATAATCAAGGCCACCGAAACTAGATCTATCTTTCGGTGGTCTCGGTATAATACTGTATGAGCCACGGCCCATGAAAATTTAACCTAGGCCCTATGATGGCCTGGCCTATATCGTTGCTAGATGCACGATTATGGCCAACTTTAACCTTAAATAAAATAAAAACTACTGAGGCTAGAGGGCTGCAATTTGGTGTGTGATGATTGGAGGGTGGATGATCAACATACCAATTTGCAGCCCTCTAGCCTCAGTAGTTTTTAATATGTGAGGGCTGACAGAAAAAGCGCGGACAAAAAAAAGTGCTGACGGACAGACAAAGCCGGCACAATAGTTTTCTTTTCAGAAAACTAAGACTATTTTCATAAATAAATATCAAAAGACCATTTTCTTTAAAAAAAAAATAGGCAATTTTTTTCTTAATTTCAGACCAATTGCATTCCAGGGTATCTGTTAGCTGACTGCAAAACAAAATTGCCTTTTAAGGATATATATTTTATTTTTGGGTAGTTGTAAGTACTTGCTTCTTGCTAAAATACGGTTTCTCTCTCTCTCTCTCTCTCTCTCTCTCTCTCTCTCTCTCTCTCTCTCATTAGTTGTGACGCCGGTTTTAATAGCCACAAATCAATCAATCTCTCTCTCATTAGCACTCTCTCTCTCTCTCTCTCTCTCTCTCTCTCTATCATTAGCACACACACACTGTCATTAGTACTCACTCTCTCTCTCTCTCTCTCTCTCTCTCTCTCTCTCTCTCTCTCTCTCTCTCATTAGTACTCTCTCTCTCTCTCTCTCTCTCTCTCTCATTAGTACTCTCTCTCTCTCTCTCTCTCTCTCTCTCATTAGTACTCTCTCTCTCTCTCTCTCTCTCTCTCTCTCTCATTAGTACTCACTCTCTCTCTCTCTCTCTCTCTCTCTCTCTCTCTCTCTCTCTCTCTCTCTCTCTCTCATTAGTACTCACTCTCTCTCTCTAGTAGGACCAACATCTCTAAATACATTTTACAACATGAATTACCAAACCACTTCTACAAAAAAATACTCTTCTCTTATTTTTCTTTTTATTATGTTTCAGCAAACAAACGAACAACACCACAAAAAAAAAGAATATAAAAAATATATTTTTTATTGTTTCAGAAACAAACACCACTGAAATACAAAGAAAAGAGAATTTTAAAAATATATATATATTTTTCCACCTCGTAATCACCAAATCATCACGAACTCATTTATAATTGTTTATAATTCACGATCTTATCGAAGAAATGCACAGAAAAAAAAAAAAAAAAACAATACGAAACCCCTCTCGAGACCAAACCGGACAGCTTATAATTTTATACTATATAATTGATTTTTTTTTTTTTTGCCGAAACTAATTTCACGCATGGGTGGGCCAATCTGCTCTTGACCTGTGATACGTGAGCGGAGGGGAGTACGTGAAAATAGTTGGGGAGGAAATTACACAACGCTTTTTTTTCATTTTTTTTTTAAGTTTATTGTTGGTAATTACAAATATTGTTATTTGACGACGCTTTCATTATATCTATCATGTGAAAGTTTTATTTTGCAAGTAGGCAGTATTTAACGTTGTAGGCCTATATTTTGTATAAACTGCGAATGCAGAGCTAACATTGTAGGCCCGTATCTTATAAAAATAAATGCAGTGTTCAATACTGTAGACCTATATCTTGTAAAATGGTAAACGCAGTATTTAATACTATAGGCCTATGTCTCGTAAAAATGGTAAATGCAGTATTTAATATTATAGGCCTATATCTTGTAAAAATGGTAAAGGCAGTATTTAATACTTATAGGCCTATATCTTGTCAAAATGGTAAATGCAGTATTTAATACTGTAGGCCTATATCTTTTAAAAATGGTAAAGGCAGTATTTAATACTGTAGGCCTATATCTTGTAAAAATGGTGAAGGCAGTATTTAATACTTATAGGCCTATATCTAGTTAAAATGGTAAATGTAGTATTTAATACTGTAGGCCTATATCTTTTAAAAATGGCAAATGCAGTATTTAATACTGTAGGCCTATATCTTTTAAAAATGGTAAATGCAGTATTCAATACTTGTAGGCCTATATCTTGTCAAAATGATAAATGCAGTATTTAACGCTGTAGGCCTATATCTTGTAAAAATGGCAAATGCAGTATTTAATACTTATAGGCCTATATCTCATAAAAATGGTAAACGCAGTACGTAATACTGCAGACCTATATCTTGCAAAAATGGTAAATGCAGTATTTAATACTGTAGGCCTATATCTTGTCAAAATGGTAAAGACAGGATATGTAGGCCTATATCTTGTAAAAACGGTAAATGCAGTATTTAATACTGTGGGCCCTATATCTTGTAAAAATGGCAAATGCAGTATTTATACTTATAGGCCTATATCTTGTCAAAATGGTAAATACAGTATTTAACACTGCAGGACTATGTCTTGTAAAAATAGTAAATGCAGTATTTAATACTATAGGCCTATGTCTTGTAAAAAATGGTAAACGCAGTATTGATTATTATAGGTCTATATCTTGTAAAAACAGCAAATGCAGTATTTAATACTTATAGGCCTGTTATCTTGAAAAAATGGTATATACACTTTTTAAAACTAATGGCCCATATCCTGTAAAAATTGTAAATGCAGTGTTTAACACTATAGGGCTGTGTCTTGTAAAAATAGTAAATGCGGTATTTAATACTATGGGCCTATGTCTTGTAAAAAATGGTAAATGCAATATTTAATATTATAGGTCTATATCTTGTAAAAATGGCAAATGAAGTATTTAATACTCATAGGCCTATTATCTTGAAAAAATAGCAAATGCATTTTTTAACACTAATGGCCCATATCTTGTAAAAATTGTAAATGCAGTGTTGCATTGTTTAACGCTATAGGCCAATGTCTTGTAAAAATAGTAAATCCGGTATTTAATACTATACACCTATGTCTTGTAAAAACGGTAAGCGCAGTATTTAATATTATATGCATATATCTTGTAAAAATGGCAAATGCAGTATTTAATACTATATAGGTCTTGCAAAAATAGCAAATGCATTTTCTAACACTAATGGCCCATATCTTGTAAAAATTGTAAATGCAGTGTTTAACACTATAGGCCTATGTCTTGCAAGTTACAAATGCTGTACTGAACACGGTAGGCATACTGTATACCTTGTAAAGTAGCAAATGCAGCATTTAATACTGTAGACCTGTATCTTGTAAAACGATGAATATTAACACTAAAGGCCTTTATCTTGTAAAAAACGGATTAAAGATCCTTAAGTGTAATGAGTTTATGTACTGCATGTAAAGATTATCACTGAATAATTACAGATATAAGCACTCTGGGCACCAGGAATAATAAAACGGCAAATTAACTGAACAAAGATAAATATAAAAGTTATTTGGGAAGAAAAATTTTTTTTTTACTGAAATGACGTAAATGAAGGGCTACTGGAACAATCTGGTCCCAGAATATGAACAAGTAAAAAATGCTCCCAAGTTTCTTCGGCGTAATCGAGTTTTCTGTACAGCCGCTACATCGTATAATCAAGGCCACCGAAAATATATCAATCTTTCGTGGTCTCGGTATAATGCTGTATGAGCCGCGGCCCATACAGCCTGTCCTACATCGTTGCCAGAAGCACGATTATGGCTAACTTTAACCTTAAATAAAATCAAAACTACTGAGGCTAGAGGGTTGCAATTTGGTATGTTTGATGATTGGAGGGTGGATGATCAACATAAAAATTTGCAGCCCTCTAGCCTCAGCAGTTTTTAAGATCTGAGGGCGGACAGAAAACAGTGCGGACGGACAGACAAAGCCGGCACAATAGTTTTCTTTTCAGAAAACTAAAAACGGAATTAAAATTAGGTATTGGAATAAAAAATTTAGGCCTAGGGCCAAGCGCTTGGACCCACGAAGAGGTCATTCATCTCTGGAAGGGAGACTGAGAGGAATAAAAAGATTTGAAAAGCGTAACAGGAGGAAAAACTTAGAAGAGGGTTGAAGAAAGTAAGATGGAAGAAAGAGAATATGAACGGAGGTGCAGTCAAAAGAATGAATTGAAGGGGTTGCAGTTAGGGGTGGAAGGGACGTTGCAAAGAACCTTAAGTGATAATGCCAACAGTGCACAGCATGAGGTGCACTGACAGCACTACCCCCCCAACCCCCCCAACCTCAAAAGGGACTATCGAAGAAAGATGACTCATGAACAGTGAGTAATCAAAGCCGATATTGGTAAACATTTGCAAGCATTTGGTCCAGTATTGGTAAACATTTGCAAGCATTTGGTCCAGTATTGGTAAACATTTGCAAGCATTTGGTCCAGTACTGGTAAACATTTGCAAGTATTTGGTCCAGTATTGGTAAACATTTGCAAGCATTTGGTCGAGTATTGGTAAACATTTGCAAGCATTGAGTCCACTATTATTAAACATTTGCAAGCACTTGGTCCACTGTTAGTAAACATTTGCAAGCACTTGGTCCACTGTTAGTAAACATTTGCAAGCATTTGGTCCACTGTTAGTAAACATTTGCAAGCACTTGGTCCACTGTTAGTAAACATTTGCAAGCACTTGGTCCACTGTTAGTAAACATTTGCAAGCATTTGGTCCAGTATTAGTAAACAATTGCAAGCATTAGGCCCAGTATTAGTAAACATTTGCAAGTATTTGACCCAGTATTAGTAAACATTTGCAAGCATTAGGTCCGGTGTTAGTAAACATTTGCGAGCAATTGACACAGTAATAGTAAACATTTGCAAGCATGTAACCCAGCATTAGTAAACATTTGCAAGCATTTGACCCAGTATTAGTAAACATTTGCAAGCATTTGACCCAGTACTAGTAAACATTTGCAAGCATTTGACCCAGTACTAGTAAACATTTGCAAGCATTTGACCCAGTACTAGTAAACATTTGCAAGCATTTGACCCAGTACTAGTAAACATTTGCAAACATTTGACCCAGTACTATAAACATTTGAAAGCATTTGACCCAGTATTAGTAATCATTTGCAAGCATTTGGTCCAGTATTAGAAAACAATTGCAAGCATTAGGCCCGGTATTAGTAAACATTTGCAAGCATTAGGCCCGGTATTAGTAAACATTTGCGAGCATTTGACACAGTAATAGTAAACATTTGCAAGCATGTAACCCAGCATCAGTAGACATTTGCAAGCATTTGACCCAGTATTAGTAAACATTTGCAAGCATTTGACCCAGTATTAGTAAACATTTGCAACCATTTGGTCCAGTATAAGTAAACATTTGCAGGTATTTGGTCCAGTCTAAGTAAAGAGTTGCAAACATTAGGCCCTGTATTAGTAAATATTTACAAGCATTTGACCCAGTATTAGTAAACATTTGCAAGCATTTGACCCAGTATTAGTAATCATTTACAAGCACTTGGCCCAGTATTAGTAAACAATTGCAAGCATTAGGCCCGGTATTAGTAAACATTTGCAAGCATTAGGTCCGGTATTAGTAAACATTTGCGAGCATTTGACACAGTAATAGTAAACATTTGCAAGCATGTAACCCAGCATTAGTAAACATTTGCAAGCATTTGACCCAGTATTAGTAAACATTTGCAAGCATTTTACCCAGTATTAGTAAACATTTGCAAGCATTTGACCCAGTATTAGTAAACATTTGCAAGAATTTGTTCCAGTATAAGTAAACATTTGCAAGCATTTGGTCCAGTCTGAGTAAAGAATTGCAAGCATTAGGCCAAGTATTAGTAAACATTTGCAAGCATTTGGTCCAGTATAAGTAAATAATTGCAAGCATTAGGCCCAGTATTAGTAAACATTTACAAGCACTTGACCCAGTATTAGTAAACATTTGCAAGCATTTGGGCCAGTATTAGTAAACAATTGCAAGCATTAGGTCCAGTATTAGTAAACATTTGCAAGCAATTGACCCAATATTAGTAAACATTTGCAAGCATTTGACCCAGTATTAGTAAACATTTGCAAGCATTTGGTCCAGTATTAGTAAACATTTGCAAGCATTTGACCCAGTATTAGTAAATATTTGCAAGTATTTGGTCCAGTATTAGTAAACATTTGCAAGGATTTGACCCAGTATTAGTAAACATTTGCAAACATTTGGTCCAGTACAAGTAAACAATTGCAAGCATTTGGTCCATATTATTAAACATTTGCGAGCATTTGACCCAGTATTAGTAAACATTTGCAAGCATTTGGTCCAGTATAAGTAAACAATTGCAAGCATTTGGTCCAGTATTAGTAAACATTTGCAAGCATTTGACCCAGCATTAGTAAACATTTGCAAGCATTTGGTCCAGTATAAGTAAACAATTGCAAGCATTTGGTCCAGTATTAGTAAACATTTGCAGGCATTTGGTCCAGTATAAGTAAACATTTGCAAGCATTTGGTCCAGTATTAGTAAACATTTGCAAGCATTTGGTCCAGTATAACTAAACAATTGCAAGCATTTGGTCCAGTATTAGTAAACATTTGCAAGGATTTGGTCCAGTATAAGTAAACAATTGCAAGCATTTGGTCCAGTATAAGTAAACAATTGTAAGCATTTGGTCCAGTATAAGTACACAATTGCAAGCATTTGGTCCAGTATAAGTAAACAATTGTAAGCATTTGGTCCAGTATAAGTACACAATTGCAAGCATTTGGTCCAGTATAAGTAAACAATTGTAAGCATTTGGTCCAGTATAAGTACACAATTGCAAGCATTTGGTCCAGTATAAGTAAACAATTGCAAGCATTTGGTCCAGTATAAGTAAACAATTGTAAGCATTTGGTCCAGTATAAGTACACAATTGCAAGCATTTGGTCCAGTATAAGTACACAATTGCAAGCATTTGGTCCAGTATAAGTACACAATTGCAAGCATTTGGTCCAGTATAAGTAAACAATTGCAAGCATTTGGTCCAGTATAAGTACACAATTGCAAGCATTTGGTCCAGTATAAGTAAACAATTGTAAGCATTTGGTCCAGTATAAGTACACAATTGCAAGCATTTGGTCCAGTATAAGTAAACAATTGCAAGCATTTGGTCCAGTATAAGTAAACAATTGTAAGCATTTGGTCCAGTATAAGTACACAATTGCAAGCATTTGGTCCAGTATTAGTAAACATTTGCAAGCATTTGGTCCAGTATTAGTAAACATTTGCAAGCATTTGACCCAGTATTAGTAAACATTTGCAAGCATTTGATCCATATTAGTAAACATTTGCGAGCATTTGACCCAGTATTAGTAAACATTTGCAAGCATTTGGTCCAGTATAAGTAAACAATTGCAAGCATTTGGTCCAGTATTAGTAAACATTTGCAAGCATTTGACCCAGCATTAGTAAACATTTGCAAGCATTTGGTCCAGTATAAGTAAACAATTGCAAGCATTTGGTCCAGTATTAGTAAACATTTGCAAGCATTTGGTCCAGTATAAGTAAACATTTGCAAGCATTTGGTCCAGTATTAGTAAACATTTGCAAGCATTTGGTTCAGTATAAGTAAACAATTGCAAGCATTTGGTTCAGTATAAGTAAACAATTGCAAGCATTTGGTTCAGTATAAGTAAACATTTGCAAGCATTTGGTCCAGTATAAGTAAACAATTGCAAGCATTTGGTCCAGTATTAGTAAACATTTGCAAGCATTTGGTCCAGTATAAGTAAACAATTGCAAGCATTTGGTCCAGTATAAGTACACAATTGCAAGCACTTGGTCCAGTATTAGTAAACATTTGCAAGCATTTGGTCTAGTATAAGTAAACAATTACAAGCATTTGGTCCAGTATTAGTAAACATTTGCAAGCATTTGGTCTAGTATAAGTAAACAATTACAAGCATTTGGTCCAGTATTAGTAAACATTTGCAAGCATTTGGTCTAGTATAAGTAAACAATTACAAGCATTTGGTCCAGTATTAGTAAACATTTCCAAGCATTTGACCCAGTATTAGTAAACATTTGCAAGCATTTGGTCCATTATAAGTAAACAATTGCAAGCATTTGGTCCAGTATTAGTAATCATTTGCAAGAATTTGGTCCAGTATAAGTAAACAATTGCAAGCATTTGGTCCAGTATTAGTAAACATTTGCAAGCATTTAGTCCAGTATAAGTAAACAATTGCAACCATTTGGTCCAGTATTAGTAATCAATTGCAAGCATTGGGCCCGTTATTATTAAACATGTGTTCGAGACTCCGGCCGGCCAATGAAGAATTAGAGGAATTTATTTCTGGAGATAGAAATTAATTTCTCAGCATAATGTGGTTCGGATTCCACAATAAGCTGTAGGTTCCGTTGCTAGGTAACCAATTGGTTCTTAGCCACGTAAAATAAGTCTAATCCTTCGGGCCAGCCCTCTCTAGGAGAGCTGTTCATCAGCTCAGTGGTCTGGCTAAACTAAGGTATACATAACTTTGACCCAGTATTAGTAAACATTTGCAAGCATTTGACCCAGTACTAGTAAACATTTGCAAGCATTTGACCCAGTACTAGTAAACATTTGCAAGCATTTGGTCCAGTATTAGTAAACATTTGCAAGCATTTGATTCAATATAAGTAAACAATTTCAAGCAATAGGCCCGGTATTAGTAAACATTTACAAGCATTTGACCCAGTATTAGTAAACATTTGCAAGCATTTGGTTCAGTATTAGTAAACATTTGCAAGCATTTAGTCCAGTATTAGTAAACACTTGCAAGCATTTGACCCAATATTAGTAAACATTTGCAAGTATTTAGTCCAGTATTAGTAAACACTTGCAAGTATTTAGTCCAGTATTAGTAAACATTTGCAAGCATTTGGTTCAGTATTAGTAAACATTTGCAAGTATTTAGTCCAGTATTAGTAAACACTTGCAAGCATTTGACCCAATATTAGTAAACATTTGCAAGTATTTAGTCCAGT
Organism: Macrobrachium rosenbergii; assembly: GCA_039081455.1. Classification (NCBI taxonomy): domain Eukaryota; kingdom Metazoa; phylum Arthropoda; class Malacostraca; order Decapoda; family Palaemonidae; genus Macrobrachium; species Macrobrachium rosenbergii. The sequence continues at coordinate 1,219,727 of JANJGK010000005.1, forward strand.
ATTAGTAAACACTTGCAAGTATTTAGTCCAGTATTAGTAAACATTTGCAAGCATTTGGTTCAGTATTAGTAAACATTTGCAAGCATTTAGTCCAGTATTAGTAAACACTTGCAAGCATTTGACCCAATATTAGTAAACATTTGCAAGTATTTAGTCCAGTATTAGTAAACATTTGCAAGCATTTGGTTCAGTATTAGTAAACACTTGCAAGCATTTAGTCCAGTATTAGTAAACATTTGCAAGCATTTAGTCCAGTATTAGTAAACACTTGCAAGCATTTGACCCAATATTAGTAAACACTTGCAAGTATTTAGTCCAGTATTAGTAAACATTTGCAAGCATTTGGTTCAGTATTAGTAAACACTTGCAAGCATTTGACCCAATATTAGTAAACATTTGCAAGTATTTAGTCCAGTATCAGTAAACACTTGCAAGTATTTAGTCCAGTATTAGTAAACATTTGCAAGCATTTGGTTCAGTATTAGTAAACATTTGCAAGCATTTAGTCCAGTATTAGTAAACACTTGCAAGCATTTGACCCAATATTAGTAAACATTTGCAAGTATTTAGTCCAGTATTAGTAAACACTTGCAAGTATTTAGTCCAGTATTAGTAAACATTTGCAAGCATTTGGTTCAGTATTAGTAAACATTTGCAAGCATTTAGTCCAGTATTAGTAAACACTTGCAAGCATTTGACCCAATATTAGTAAACACTTGCAAGTATTTAGTCCAGTATTAGTAAACATTTGCAAGCATTTGGTTCAGTATTAGTAAACACTTGCAAGCATTTGACCCAATATTAGTAAACATTTGCAAGTATTTAGTCCAGTATTAGTAAACACTTGCAAGTATTTAGTCCAGTATTAGTAAACATTTGCAAGCATTTGGTTCAGTATTAGTAAACATTTGCAAGCATTTAGTCCAGTATTAGTAAACACTTGCAAGCATTTGACCCAATATTAGTAAACATTTGCAAGTATTTAGTCCAGTATTAGTAAACACTTGCAAGTATTTAGTCCAGTATTAGTAAACATTTGCAAGCATTTGGTTCAGTATTAGTAAACATTTGCAAGCATTTAGTCCAGTATTAGTAAACACTTGCAAGCATTTGACCCAATATTAGTAAACATTTGCAAGTATTTAGTCCAGTATTAGTAAACACTTGCAAGTATTTAGTCCAGTATTAGTAAACATTTGCAAGCATTTGGTTCAGTATTAGTAAACACTTGCAAGCATTTGACCCAATATTAGTAAACATTTGCAAGTATTTAGTCCAGTATTAGTAAACACTTGCAAGTATTTAGTCCAGTATTAGTAAACATTTGCAAGCATTTGGTTCAGTATTAGTAAACACTTGCAAGCATTTAGTCCAGTATTAGTAAACATTTGCAAGCATTTAGTCCAGTATTAGTAAACACTTGCAAGCATTTGACCCAATATTAGTAAACACTTGCAAGTATTTAGTCCAGTATTAGTAAACATTTGCAAGCATTTGGTTCAGTATTAGTAAACACTTGCAAGCATTTGACCCAATATTAGTAAACATTTGCAAGTATTTAGTCCAGTATTAGTAAACATTTGCAAGCATTTGACCCAATATTAGTAAACATTTGCAAGTATTTAGTCCAGTATTAGTAAACACTTGCAAGTATTTAGTCCAGTATTAGTAAACATTTGCAAGCATTTGACCCAATATTAGTAAACATTTGCAAGCATTTACCCAGTATTAGTAAACATTTGCAAGCATTTGACCCAATATTAGTAAACATTTGCAAGCATTTGACCCAATATTAGTAAACATTTGCAAGCATTTGACCCAATATTAGTAAACATTTGCAAGCATTTGACCCAATATTAGTAAACATTTGCAAGTAATTGGTCCAGTATAAGTAAACATTTGCAAGCATTTGGTCCAGTATTAGTAAACATTTGCAAGCATTTGACCCAATATTAGTAAACATTTGCAAGCATTTTACCCAGTATTAGTAAACATTTGCAAGCATTTGGTCCAGTATAAGTAAACATTTGCAAGTAATTGGTCCAGTATAAGTAAACATTTGCAAGCATTTGGTCCAGTATTAGTAAACATTTGCAAGCATTAGGTCCGGTATTAATAAAAATTTGCAAGCATTTCGTCCAGTATTAGTAAACATTTGCAAGCATTTGACCCAGTATTAGTAAACATTTTGCAAGCATTTGACCCAGTATTAGTAAACATTTGCAAGTATTTGGTCCAGTATAAGTAAACATTTATAAGCATTTGGTCCAGTATAAGTAAACATTTGCAAGCATTTGACCCAGTATTAGTAAACATTTGCAAGCATTTGGTCCAGTATAAGTAAACATTTACAAGCATTTGGTCCAGTATAAGTAAACATTTGCAAGCATTTGACCCAGTATTAGTAAACATTTGCAAGCATTAGGCCCAGTATTAGTAAACATTTGCAAGCATTTGACCCAGTATTAGTAAACATTTGCAAGCATTTGACCCAGTATTAGTAAACATTTGCAAGCATTTGACCCAGCATTAGTAAACATTTGCAAGCATTAGGTCCGGTATTAATAAAAATTTGCAAGCATTTGGTCCAGTATTAGTAAACATTTGCAAGCATTTGACCCAGTATTAGTAAGCATTTGCAAGCATTTGACCCAGTATTAGTAAACATTTGCAAGTATTTGACCCAGTATTAGTAAACAATTGCAAGCATTAGGCCCGGTATTAGTAAACATTTGCAAGCATTTAACCTTGTATTAGTAAACATTTGCAAGCATTTGACCCAGTATTAGTAATCATTTGCAAGCTTTAGGCCCAGTATTAGTAATCATTTGCAAGCATTTGGCCCAGTATTAGTATTAGTAAACATTTGCAAGCATTTGGTCCAGCATTAGTAAACATTTGCAAGCATATGCCTTGATAGTGGCAATTTTTTGCAAGCATTTGACCCGATTTTCGTAAAATTTGCAAGCACTTGAACCGGTATCAGCGAACATTTCCAAGCGCTTGGCCTGGTAGTAGCAAACATTTGGAAGCATTTGACCCAATTTTTGTAAAATTTGCAAACATTTGAACCGGAATTAGCAAACATATACAAGCATTTGAACCGGTATTAGTAAAAATGTGTAAGCATTTGTCCTGGTATTAGCAAACAATTGCATGCATTTGACCAAATTTTAGTAAAATTTGCAAGCATTTAAACTGGTATTAGTAAACATTTGCAAACATTTGGCCCAATTTTAGCAAAATTTGCAAGCATTAGGACTGGTATTAGCAAACATTTGCAAGCATTAGGCCCGATTTGAGTAAAATTTGTAAACATTTGGAGAGATATTAGTAAACATTTGCAAGCATTTGACCCGATTTTTGTAAAATTTGCAAGCATTTGAACCGGTATTTTGCAAGAATTTGCCCTGATACACAAAATAAATTAGTAAAATCAATACGTTGATAAGAAAATAAGTAAATGAATAAGTAAATTAATAAGTACATAAGTAAATAAATAGTTAAGTAAAGAAATAAGTAAATAATTAAGAAAATAAGCAAATAAATAAGTAAATAATTTAAATGGGTATGCAAATAAATGCATAAGTAAACAATTGGAGATAAATAAAACCGTACCACAGCTTAATGCCGAAATGTACTTGTGGGGGCTTCAAGTATTGCTGAGACGCGTTGAAATCACCACCATAAAAATTGCAGGTGACTAACTGTTCGCTAATTTACGTTTGATGAATTCGCTATGTATCACAAGAAAATAATAATAATAATAATAATAATAATAATAATAATAATAATAATAATAATAATAATAATAATAATAATAATAAAGTATTCATATAAGATTACAATATATATATTATATATATATATATATATATATATATAATTTCAAGAAACCGTCGTGATCCTGACCGACAAGGAATGACGCAACCTGCCCAGGCCGTCGAGTTCTGCGTAAAAAAAAAAAAAAAAAAAAAAATTCTTTCGTTCGTGTCGTAACTCTAGTCTTGGATGAATCCTAAAGAAGAAGAGTTATGTTCTGTAGAGGAGAAAAAATGTGTGAAAATAAAGAGAGAGAGAAAGGCTGGGATCGAAAGTTCAAAAGCGTTAAGGCCAAGAGGCGTTGCGTATTTTTTTTTATTTTTGAACAATAATCCGTTTCCCGGCGGGGGGCGGGGTAACAACACCCCATAACTCACCTGTGAGAGAGAGAGAGAGAGAGAGAGAGAGAGAGAGAGAGAGAGAGAGAGAGAGAGAGATCTGCCCTGGCCTTTCTCTCTCTCTCTATGTTTCTCTCTCTCTCTCTTCTTCTCTTACTCTTTCTCTCTCCTTCTGCTTCTCTTTCTGTTTCTCATTCTCTCTTTCTCTCTATCTATCTCTCTCATTCTCTGTTTCTCTCATTCCCTCCGTTTCTCTCACTCTCTCTCTCTATCGCTCTTTCTCTCTCTCTCTCTTTCTCTCTGTTTCTCTCTCTCTGTTTCTCTCGCTGTTTCTCTCTCTCTCTCTCGCTGTCTCTCTCTCTCTTCTCTCTCTCTCTCTCTCTCTCTCTCTCTCTCTCTCTCTCTCTCTCTCTCTCTCTCTCTCTCTCTCTCTCTCTCGTGGGAGACTTCGGTCGATGGGCCGACGCAAATAAGAGGAGAGAATCTCCCAAACCAAGGCAAAAGGCAATTACTATAATTCTTTGCAATGTCCCTTTTCTCATTCCATCCCCTCATTCCTCTCGTTCTTTTCGCCGCTTGTCTCTCTGGGTTTTCGGAGAGGAAGGACAGCCCAGTTTAAATTATTTCCACTTTCAACAACGCGGATGGATCAAAAGGTGCCGCCGGTGGACGAAAAGGAGAATTTTTGGGGCGAAGGGGCGGGTTCGGCCGACTTGGAGTCGGGATGAGAGGCTGTCGTGTGATCATGTTCCTTTTCTCTGAAAAATATAAACATTCAAACCGGTAAGAATTTTACGCAAAGTAAATTGTCTTTTGCGAAGTTGAATAAGCTGAAGTTTAAGTTCCGCAACTTCATTGAATTCTTACAAAACATTTCACCAATCACAGCAAGGCTTCGGATATTATATTAGATTACAAAATAACCGAAAAAGTAGGTGCTTGCTTAAAACTGATACCCGACAAAATTATTTTTCACCTTCATAATTTTAGGCTTGAAACAAAAATTTCTTTGCACCGATAACGTATTTTTTTTATAATTAAAAAAATACTTAACATATTTTCGAGCAATGACAACCGTCTCCTGCTTAGTTCACGAGTACAGAATTAAATTCAAAATCTGTCTTTTTTTAGAGTTCTGTAAAATAAAACTGCTAAGAGAGAGAGAGAGAGAGAGAGAGAGAGAGAGAGAGAGAGAGAGAGAGAGAGAGAGAGAAAGCTAATGTTTTTGTAATGAGAGAGAGAGAGAGAGAGAGAGAGAGAGAGAGAGAGAGAGAGAGAGAGAGAGAGAGAAAGCTAATGTTTTTGTAATGAGAGAGAGAGAGAGAGAGAGAGAGAGAGAGAGAGAGAGAGAGAGAGAGAGAGGTAGAGAGAGAGAGAGAGAGAAAGCTAATGTTTTTGTAATGAGAGAGAGAGAGAGAGAGAGAGAGAGAGAGAGAGAGAGAGAGAGAGAGAGAAAGCAGATGTTTTTATAATGAGAGAGAGAGAGAGAGAGAGAGAGAGAGAGAGAGAGAGAGAGAGAGAAAGCTGATGTTTTTATAATGAGAGAGAGAGAGAAAGCTGATGTTTTTATAATGAGAGAGAGAGAGAGAGAGAGAGAGAGAGAGAGAGAGAGAGAGAGAGAGAGAGAGAGAGAAAGCGCTAATGTTTCTGCAACGAAATGTATGAGATATATTTTGAGGACCAATAAATAAACATCTCATAAGCCCAAAAAATTGTAAGAAATAATGAAATTCCCAAAAGTGATTTTACCAACCAATGAGAATCCTGGAATTCCACGGCCGGCGCGAGATAAGTCGAGACCTTTAGTTCAACTCCACTTACGTATTGAGAAATAAAATTAAGTGATAATAAACGGTTCAAAGATAAAAACTCACTGCTAGGATTCCAGATTCCCATTTACAGATTCCAGGTTCCCATTTTCACCTAAATATGTTGCAAGTTTCCAGCTTTTGTGGGGCCATCCTGACACTGGTGATCCTGAAATAATAATAATAATAATAATAATAATAATAATAATAATAATAATAATAATAATAATAATAATAATTCGAACTTCATTTGAAATAAATTATTATTATTATTATTATTATTATTATTATTATTATTATTATTATTATTATTATTATTATTATTATTATTTCAGCTCAGGGCCATACACAGTGAATATAATAATAATAATAATAATAATAATAATAATAATAATAATAATAATAATAATAATAATAATAATAATAATAATAATAATAATAAATCATCTTCACAAGTTCGAATTTCAATATACGAGATAAAAAGAATTAGTAATAGGCTATACCTGAACAGTTGAAAATAGCAATAGTATTCTTAATAATAGCAATGGAAATAATAATTTTGAAAATATGGTGATAAAAATAATGATAATAATAAAAACAGTAGCGTACAACTAATTTTCAGCTCCAGTCATAAGTACATACAGAATTCAGGTATAAAATCCTACATACGAAAAGTGAAAGCAGACTTTAATAATAATAATAATAATAATAATAATAATAATAATAATAATAATAATAATAATAATAATAATAATAATAATAATAATAAAATTCTGTATCTAATGATAATTGCAATAAATAGAGAACAAGTGTGTATGTGTATTCAATCATTCGCCAGAGCCCAAGGTATCGGAGCAAGAATATGTCTTAGAACTTCCGCCATATCAAGTTCTCATAAAAAAATAACAGGTGCCATTCAACCACTCTGAGAAACACTTGGCAATGTGTATGAGCTCCAGAGTATTGTACTCTTCACTTTTTCTCGAAACTATCTTCATAGAACTTCATTCTTTAAAAAATGTCTGGGTATTTTCTTGTAGGTGTCCACTGCCGTCAGAAACAAATTGAGGCAGTGCTTTGACTAGACCTAGTCTTCTTTGCAGGGTGCTTTATACGAGGTGATCTCAGTCGAATGTACAGTATGCATGGACTCTCAAGTTCTGTCAGTCCATCAAGTCATTTTCAGAATGAAGGGTGCAAAAAGGGAGAAAGGAGGACAAAGCACATGCATAAATTGGAAGCAGGTAGAAGTCCGCTTCTGTACAGTTTGTTACATCTCTTCTTCACCAATAGGCCATGGAAACTTCTATTAACAGGACTTTGGTTAAGTGCCTAAGCAGTGACCAACACTCTGGGATAAAAGCAACCCGCACTAACCTACAGTAGATTGTGCAGTATTCCTCAGTTAGCCATCACATTAGGCCTACAGCTCTCTTGATTTGCTGCATATGCGCCTAATACTCAACCAGGCTTTCGAGCGACTTTTGATATATTTGTCATAGATGCAAAACTTTTCTTACATGTACTTTCTCTTGGAAATGAACGGTTTACTGTACCTCAACTCGCACAAAAATTTAAATATAATTTCTTGTGAAAGAGGCACCTAGGCTTCCGATAGCCCTGGTGTTCTTAGTCCTAGTTTTCCACAAGAAACACACCCTGTCAAAGGGAGTTGCTAGACTAACTTCCACACGAATTCAGTTCAATTGCTCAGCACTGTCATGAAAACTGAGATGGAACTGAGGGCCTCTCATGATCTAGACCCAGAACAGGTTATATAGACTGTTTTATGGAGCGATAAGGTTGCTTTGGCGTCTTTAACTAAACGTTTGGTGGTGCTTAATTTTTTCATGAGAGGTAACTGTGATAATTTAGGTCAAGATCTTTCTCCTTTGAAATATTAGTTTCAAGTTTTTTTAT
>JANJGK010000005.1:1227714-1240214 GCA_039081455.1 Macrobrachium rosenbergii
CTATCAATCTACAGTTGATGCACCCTACTAAATCTATCAATTTACTTTTAATGCAATCTACAGAATCTATCAATTTACTTTCAATGTAATCTACAGATTCTATAAATTTACTTTTAATGTAATCTACAGAATCTATCAATTCACTGTTGATGTAACTTACGAAATCCATCAATTCACTTTTAATGATCTACAGAACCTATCAATTTACTGTTGATGTAACCTACGAAATCTGTCAATTCACTTTTAATACAATCTACAGAATCAATCAGTTCACTGTTGATGTAATCTACAAATCGTATCAGTTTACTTTTAATGTAATCCACAAACTCTATCAATTTAATTTTGATGTAATCTACAAAAATCGGTCAATTCACTGTTGATGCAATTTAGAAAATATATCGATTAGTTTTGATGTAATTTGCAAAGCCTATCAATTTACTTGTTACACAATCTACAAAAATCTACCAATTTGCTTTTGATGTAACCTACAAAAGCTGCGAATTCACTTCGGATGTAATCAACGACAACATACAATGAAAGGAATATAATCATTAAAAATTCTCTTGGCCTTCGTTTTAATCTGATGTAATTCACGGCTGGCCAAGACATTTTTAAGCCTTACTTTACTTTCCCCTCCAGTTTTCGAGATGTAATTTCTATAATTACAGGGGGTCGCACTTTTTTTCTATGCATATTTATTCGATTTTTTCACCGTCATTCTCTCTGGGTAAGATGTGAAGTAGAAAAGTATGCATCTATGAATATGTTATATATGTATGCATGTAGGCATGTATGTATGAACGAGTATGTATATGTAATGGTATAAAATGAGGACACATATAGACAGTATATGCTGATTATTATGAATCTACTGTATTAAACACACTCACATATATGTATGTATATATATATATATATATATATATATATATATATATATATATATATATATATATATATATATGTATATATATATATATATATATATATGTATGTATATATATACATATACAAGCTCAAGGTCTGAATAGTTCCTTACTCTCTCAGCGATTTTAAATGGGTCATGATCTATTGTTAAGAAGCAAAACTTGACGAAAGAAAGCTGAGGTGCTTTCACCTCGAGAAAGGAGCAGCCGAGAAAGCTGTCTAATCAGATCATAATATTTCAAGGAGAAAATTAAAACAATTTAGAATTTTTTTTTTCTACTGAACGTTTGTCCATAGCATTCAAAAGATTTGACAGTAAAAGCTAAATTCAGTATTATAATGTTTGCACTTTCAGCTATATTTCGGTGCACACATCCATATATACATACATATGTGTATATATATATGTATATATGAATATATATATATATATATATGTATATATTTCAACATAATTACATATATATATATATACTGTATATATATATATATTATATATATATATATATATATAATATATATATATAATATATATATATATAGTATATGTATATATATATATATGTGTGTGATAATAATAATATAACATTAATCAATCAATCAATCAATCACTGATTAAACCAGCAGGGAAACCAAAGAAAGGTAAATATGGAGTTTATCTCAAAACATGAAGTTCAGTATTGCTTTCATTACCCCCCCCCCCAATAAAGAAAAAAAAAATTGAATCAACCTGTCGTGTGACGTGCTTGTACTGCTTGGGACCTCTTACTAACCCCCCCACCCCCCTTTAACTTACTCAAGAGAACGAGAGAGAAAGAGAGAGAGAGAGAGAGAGAGACCGCCCGTACATCATAATTTGTGGCTGTGAACTGATCTTGATCCCCCCCAACTCACCTCCCCCACCCTCCCGGGCAGGTAAAGGGTTACCTGTAGTTGACGGGATGAAATGATTCAAGTATTTATGCTCGTTAATGACTGACTGACTTCCTCTGGGCGGTAATGGGGTTCTATAGGCTTGTTGTTCTCGAAGTTATATAGTTGTTGTTGATGTTGTTTTTCACGTACCTCTCAGGGAAATGTGACGGCAGGTTTAACAGGCACGAGATGTCGGCTTGTGGGATTTACTGTACAAATAGGCCAGCAGGCAGGCGCAGTCTGCCACTGAAAAAACTGACAGACGGACGCAGACTGCGATTACGAATACATACAGAAAGACGCAGACTGCCATTAAGAAAATAGACAGAAAGATGCAGACTGCCATTAAGAAAATAGACAGAAAGATGCAGACTGCCATTAAGAAAATAGACAGAAAGACGCAGACTGCCATTAAGAAAATAGACAGAAAGACGCAGACTGCCATTAAGAAAATAGACAGAAAGACGCAGACTGCCATTGAGAAAATAGACAGAAAGACGCAGACTGCCATTGAGAAAATAGACAGAAAGACGCAGGCTGCCATTAAGAAAATAGACAGAAAGACGCAGACTGCCATTGAGAAAATAGACAGAAAGACGCAGACTGCCATTAAGAAAATAGACAGAAAGACGCAGACTGCCATTGAGAAAATAGACAGAAAGACGCAGACTGCCATTAAGAAAATAGACAGAAAGACGCAGACTGCCATTAAGAAAATAGACAGAAAGACGCAGACTGCCATTGAGAAAATAGACAGAAAGACGCAGACTGCCATTAAGAAAATAGACAGAAAGACGCAGACTGCCATTGAGAAAATAGACAGAAAGACGCAGACTGCCATTAAGAAAATAGACAGAAAGACGCAGACTGCCATTGGGAAAATAGACAGAAAGATGCAGACTGCCATTAAGAAAATAGACAGAAAGATGCAGACTGCCATTAGGAAAATAGACAGAAAGACGCAAACTGCCATTAAGAAAACAGACATAAAGACAGAGACTGCCATTAGAAAAATAGACAGACGGACACAGACTACTATTAAGATAACAGACAGAAAGACACAGACTGCCATTAAGAAAACAGACAGAAAGACGCAGACTGCCATTAAGACAACAGACAGACACAAAATGCGATGTAGGGAACAGACAGACAGACAGACAATGACTGCAATTAAAAAACACTCAGAGATAGACACAGACTGCCTTTAAAAAAACAGACACAGTCACAGACTGCAATTAAGAAACACACAGAGACAGACAACGACTGCCTGTAAAAAAAAAAAGACAAACAGACATAGACTGCTATTAAGGAAACACACACACACACAGAGTAACCAGTAGCCAGGCTTCAGTAATAGCCAAGACTTCATTCAGCAACAAGATGACAAAACCTGAAAGATACACGTACCAGCTCTCAACGTGAATTCCCAAGTCAAAGTGAAAAAGTAAATCGTAAATAAATATAGAACAACAATGAGGAAGTGGATGACATTGGGCATTCCGTAGTGGTTTAAACATTTGCCAAAACTAACGACTTATAGGGCATCAAAGCCCAGCAGGGAGGGCCCTCCCGAAGAGATAAATGCCAGGATGTACCACAACAAGTGACATAGGTCTGAATTTCATAGAGGTTTAAACATCTGCCAAAATTAACAACAAAAAGGGTATATCAAATACCCAGCAAGAATCGCCTCCAGAAGAGACAAATGCCAAGAAGTACAACAACAATACAACAGCAACAACAACAGCATGGGTTTTTCGTCGGACATTCCGGTATAGACACGGAACAGCTTCGAGAGAGAACCCGGGCGGTTACACTTCAAGCCTGGGAGCGGTAATTTAGAAGCTTATCTCACCCGGCCCGTGGTGTTAATTCCTCCTGACCTTCTTTTGTTTTCGGCTCCCAACGGTTGTTGTTGGTTTTTTTTTTTTTGTTGGAAAGAATCACAAAATCCTTTTTTAAAACTATTACCATTATTCGTCTTCTTTTTGGGGGGGGGGGTGTAGGAAGTAGAGAGATTAAAAAAAAAATCTTAGTTTCTTGTTTTCTCCTTCTTCTTCTTTTGGGTTCTAGGAAGTAGAGACCTCAAAAATCCTCGTCATTCTTCTTCCTCTTTGTTTTAAGATCTAGGAATTCGAGACCTTTACAAACGTCGTCCCGAACCTATGTTATAGTCGACGTGCGCGCGCAGAAAGTAACGCGCCAAAGCGACACGCCGAAGCAACACGCCAAAGTAACGCGCCCAAGCAAAGCGCCAACGTAACGCGCGCCAAAGTAACGCGCCAAACCGACACGCCAATGTAACGCGCCTCTGTAACGCGGGAGGGAGGGAACGAGAAGAGACGCGAGAGAGGAGGAGAAATATGAGGAAGTCGAAAGTGAGCTGAAAAAGAATGGTTGTAAGTGTAGCCAAGGGTCTTCATCGAAGTCAGTCCCTTCGGGCGAAAGTGTGTGTGCGCGGGGCAAACCCGCCATTACGCGTTGTTTATGAGTATTTTTTGTGGGGCGGGCGCTTGCACCTCGCAGTGTTTTTATCGTCGGGGAGCCCACCTGACGGTAAATAAGACGGCCTGGCCGGCAATATGATATAGCTACAGGAGTAATCACACGCGGGCGGCGGCGCGGGACTAAATGACAACCTGGCAACATATCTCGAACTATGTTATGGATCTGATAAACACGAGGTGGCTTCTTCTTCTTCTTCTTCTTCTTCTTCTTATGACTCCGCTTCTTCTTCTTCTTCTTCTTCTTTGCATTCTGCTTCTGCTTCTTCTTCTTTGCGTTCTTCTTCTTCTTCTTCTTCTTCTGCTTTGCCTTCTTCTTCTTCTTCTTCTTCTCCTGCTTTGCCTTCTTTGCCTTCTCCTCTTTCTGCTTTGCCTTCTTCTTCCTTTTCTTCTTCTTCTGCTTTACCTTCTTCTTCTTCTTCTTCTTCTTCTGCTTTGCCTTCCTCTTCTTTGCCCTTTCCTCCTTCTGCTTTGCCTTCTTCTTCTTCTTCTTCTCCTTCTTATTTGACTTCCTCTCCTTCGCTTTCCTATAACCATTCGTCTTCTTCTTCTTCTTCTTCTTCTTCTTTGCCTTCTTGAGAGCGACTGGGCCCATCCACAGGGGTCAAGGAGCTGGCAATCACTTCTGCTTGGAGGCAAGAGACGTTGTCGGTCTGGGACTAAACTTGTCGGGTTATGTCACCACCTCCTCCTCCCCACCCCACCTCTATCCCTCCCCTCTCCTCTCCCTCCCTTCCTCCTCCACTCCCTCCCCTCCCTCCCTCTCCTTATCCTGTCCTTTCGGTAATGTTGTAATTGGTCTTCTTGCTGAGACGTTACTGCCCAGAGCCGTTGGCATCCGGACGTCTTATCGGTGGAATCCGGGTACGTTGGACAAATAACTGATGCCACGTGATACCTCTTTTTTTTGGGGGGGTGGGGGGCTGTTACTGGGTGTTGGAGTGGCTGGCGAAGAGGCATGATGGCAGCCTTCTAGATAGGTATTTGTAAAATTAATTCCAGCCTCCCAGATGATTATTTCTAAAAAATAAATTCCAGCCTTCCAGATGGCTGTTCACAAGATTAATTCAGCCTTCAAGATGGTTATTTATAAAATTGAATCCAGCCTTTCAGACGGTTAATTCAGACCTTCCATATGGTTATTTATAAAATTAATTCCAGCCGTCTTGATGGTTATTTATAAAATAAATTCCACGCCTTCAGATGGTTATTTGTAAAATTAATTCCTGACTTCCAGATGGTTATTGATAAAATTCATTCCAGCCTTCCAGATGGTTATTTATAAAATTCATTCCAGCCTTCCAGATGGTTATTGATAAAATTCACTCCAGCCTTCCAGATGGCCATTTAGAAAATTAATTCCAGTTTTCCAGACAGTTATTTATAAAATAAAATCCGGTCTTCCAAATTGCTTTTTATGAAGGTTATTCCAGCCTTCCGGATAGTAATTTATAAAATAAATTCCAGACTTCCAAATGGTTATTTATAAAATTTTAGTCTTTCAGACGGTTATTTATAAAATTAGTTCCAGCCTTCCAGATGGTTATTTTAAAATTCTTTCCAGACTAGCCTTCCAGATGGTTATTTATAAGATTCATTCCAGCCTTCCAGATGGTTATTGATAAATTTACTCCAGCCTTCCAGATGGCCATTTAGAAAATTAATTCCAGTTTTCCAGACGGTTATTTATAAAATAAAATCCAGTCTTCCAAATTGCTATTTATGAAGTTTATTCCAACCTTCCAGAAAGTAATTTATAAAATAAATTCCATACTTCCAAATGGTTATTTATAAAATTCTAGTCTTCCAGACGGTTATTTATAAAATTAGTTCCAGCCTTCCAGATGGTTATTTTAAGATTCTTTCCAGCCTACCCTTCCAGATGGTCATTTATGAAATTAATTCCAGCCTTGCAGATGGTTATTGATAAAATTCATTCTAGGCTTCCAGATGGCCATTTGTAAAATTAATTCAAGTTTTCCAGACGGTTATTTATAAAATAAAATCCAGTCTTCCAAATTGCTTTTCATGAAGTTTATTCCGGCCTTCCAGATAGTAATTTATGAAATAAATTCCAGACTTCCAAATGGTTATTTATAAAATTCCAGTCTTCCAGATGGTTATTTACAAAATTAATTCCAGCCTTCCAGATGGTTATTTATAAAATTAATTCCAGCCTTTTAGATGGTATTTTAAAGATTATTTCCAGCTTTCCAGATGATTATTTATAAAATTGATTCCAGCCTTCCAGATGGTTATTTATGAAAATAATTCCTGCCTTCAAGAGTTTCTTATGAAATTTATTCCAGCCTTTCAGATGGTTATTTATAAAATTGATTCCAGCTTTCCAGACAGTTATCTACAAAATTAATTCCAGCCTTCCAGACAGCTATATATAAACTTAATTCCAGCCTTCTAGATGGTTATTTATAAAATTAACATTAAGGTAAGATCATACCAGGCGATGGAACTGGGATGATGTTGGCGAGTGAAAGGGTAAAAGATGTTCCCTAGATAAAAGTTTGACAGCAATCATCTGAGTACCAGGAAATTTTGTACGATAGTTATAAAAATATTTCTAGAAGAGTTAAGACCCTTTTATTGACAAAAGAATGATGTCACTTGTATATCTAAAACAACTTTTGCTTCCTATGTTTATGAGAATTTAGATTTACTGTAGGATTTCAAAGTTTAAGTATGTAGCATGATACAGAGAGCTATCAAAATATTATGCATTTGTGAGTTAAAACTGCTCCTGTGACAAAGGAATGATATCCATTGTATTTTTAAAATAACTTTTGCTCTTTATGTTAAAAATCATTTAAATTTACCGTAGGATTTCAAGGTTTATTTATGTAACATGATACGGAGAGCTATTAAAATGCAAATGAAAACTATTGTGCCGGCTTTCTCTGTCCGTCCGCACTTTTTCTGTCCGCCCTCAGATCTTTAAAACTACTGAGGCTAGAGGGCTGCAAATTAGTTTGTTGATCATCCACCCTCCAATCATCAAACATACCAAATTGCAGCCCTCTAGCCTCAGTAGTTTTGATTTTTATTTAAGGTTAAAGTTAGCCATAATCATGCTTCTGGCAACGATATAAGATAGGCCACCACTGGGCCGTGGTTAAAGTTTCTTGGACCGCGGCTCATACAGCATTATACCGAGACCACCGAAGGATAGATCTATTTTCGGTGGCCTTGACTATGCGTTGTAGCGGTTGTACAGAAAACTCGATTGCGCCGAAGAAACTTCAGCTCATTTTTACTTGTTTTTACTGGTGATACTCAGGAAAAAAAAATGGTAAGAAAGTATAATAAGGTCATAGCTGTTCATTATTCAATTTTCTATTTAAACAAGTTTGACATCAGGCGCTGACGCAATAATCTCTGCAACATCAATTCGTTCCAGCCAACCCAGATCACAGCCAATGTCAGGCCGTTTTGGTCATTCTAGACCATTTTGCTCATTCTAGACTATTTCGGTCGTTCCAGACCATTTCGGTTTTTTCCGTACTATTTCGGTCTTTCCAGACTATTTCATCATTCCAGACCATTTCCGTCATGCCTGACCATTTTGGTCATTCCAGACTATTTCGGTCATTCCAGACTATATCAGTCATTCCAGACTATTTCGGTCTTCCCAGATCATATCGGCCTTTCCAGACCGTTTGGTAATTACCATTTTGGTCATTCCAGACCATTTTGCTAATTACCATTTTGGTCATTCCAGACTATTTTGCTAATTACCATTTTGGTCATTCCAGACCATTTTAGTAATTACCATTTTGGTCATTCCAGACCATTTTGGTAATTACCATTTTGGTCATTCCAGACCATTTTGGTAATTACCATTTTGGTCATTCCAGACCATTTTGCTAATTACCATTTTGGTCATTCCAGACCATTTTGCTAATTACCATTTTGGTCATTCCAGACCATTTTGCTAATTACCATTTTGGTCATTCCAGACCATTTTGCTAACTACCATTTCGGTCATTCCAGACCATTTCTGGTCATTGCAGACCATGCCAGTCAATCCAGCAGACCTTCTGGAATGACGACAGCGGCAGCAGCAGCCTATAGACGCATTCCAATGGCGAAGGAGCACGAACCAGCTGTGTTGTGGGGAAGAACCTCGGCTCACAATCTCTAAGCAGCAACAACACAAACAACAGGAGAAACGCACACACTTGTACACACATACACAGACACACACACACACGCACACTTGCGCACACCCAACACCCGCGCCCGTGGGGCCCCGGTGGGATGCATTCCGCAGCCCCTGACATAACATTCCATATTTAGTCATCTTGTAGGTTAACAATGGAAGCAGTCCCAGAGTTTAGGCTGAACGTGCATCCGATTTCTCACACTTACCCTCTATGGAATAATGATTGGGTGAGGGCACTTGCTGGGGAAGGCCCCCCCCGGGGGGGAGGAAGGGGAGGGGGGGTGGGGAGGAGGAGGAGAGGGAAGGGTGAAGATATAGGAAAATGCTTCTCTCTCTCTCTCTCTCTCTGCTGGGGAAGGCCCCACCGGGGGGAGGGGGGGGAGGGGGGGGTGGGGGGGAGGGAAGGGTGAAGATGTAGGAAAATGCTTCTCTCTCTCTCTCTCTCTCTCTCTCTCTCTCTCTCTCTCTCTCTCTCTCTCTCTCTCTCAGTGTGGAATCCCAGCTCAACATGTTTAACATTGCTATAGCCAGTATTGCTTAGTATCTTGCTATGTTGTTATTCACTAATCATTGATGTTACTTGGATTCTCTACCTGTCTGTCTGTCTGTCTGTCTGTCTCTGTCTCTCTGTCTCTCTCTCTCTCTCTCTCTCTCTCTCTCTCTCTCTCTCTCTCTGTGGAATCCCAGCTCAACATGTTTAACACTGCTATAGCCAGTATTGTCGAGTATCTTGCTATGTTGTTATTCACTAATTATTGATGTTACTTGGATTCTCTCTCTCTCTCTCTCTCTCTCTCTCTCTCTCTCTCTCTGTCTCTCTCTCTCTCTCTCTCTCTCTCTCTCAGTGTGGAATCCCAGCTCAACATGTTTAACATTGCTATAGCCAGTATTGTTCAGTATCCTATACTGTTGTTATATTACTAATTATTGATATTACTAATTATTTTGGGACTACATATATTAGCAAACGTTGATTTCTCTAATATAAATGTGTCAGATGCACAAAGGGCTGGCCAAAATTTTTGACCTCGACAAAGACACCACGATAAGATATTTCTTAAAATATGCCGTCAGTGATACCTCCAGTCTCTCTCTTTCCCTCTCTCGATTTTAATTTATCTGATACACACACACAACACACACACACACATACACACACACACACACACACACACACACACACACATATATATATATATATATATATATATATATATATATATATATATATATATATATATATATATATATATATATATAAACTTTGTCAAATCACTGCTTGAGGGTACAGTTCTATACAGAGGAAAATGCTTTAGTATTTTCTTAACGAACGCTAGAGTCAGTTCCTTGGCCTTATTCCAACCTTCGTTACTTGCTTAAGAAAAGTCACTCATGTTTGGCACTTGTATCAATAAAGTTTGGTGAGACTAACTATTTTGAGAAAATAAACAAGCAAACGGATTATCTCTTGTAGAATGGTGTGATTTGTAGCATAATGGTAAAACATACAAAGCGATAAATCTACAAAAGATGCTACATTTGCTACAGAAGTGAGTCTTCATAAATAAACAAAAAATAATGCGCCGAAGTTTCTTCGGCACAACTGGATTTTCTGTACAGCCGCTACAGCGTTCAGTATAATCAAGGCCACCGCAAATAGATCTAGCTTTCGGTGGTCTCGGTATAATGCTGTATGAGCCGCGGCCCATGAAACTTTAACCATGCCCCGGTGGTGGCCTATCCTATATCGTTGCCAGAAGCACGATCATGGCTAACTTTAACCTTAAATAAAATCAAAACTACTGAGGCTAGAGGGCTGCAATTTGCTATGTTTGATGATGGGAGGGTGGATGATCAACATACCAATTTGCAGCCCTCTAGCCTCAGTAGTTTTTCAGATCTGAGGACGGACAGAAAAAGTGCGGACGGACAGACAAAGCCGGCACAATAGTTTTCTTTTACAGAAAACTAAAATGGTCTTGTCAGCATTCTTTGAAAGACCCCGTAAGGGGGGGTTAGGGTAATGCCGTCAGTGCACCTCACGCGATGCACCGTAGGCATTATTACTTAAGGTTCTTTGCAGCGTTCCTTCGGCCTCTAGCTGCAACCCCTTTCATTCCTTTTACTGTAGCTCCGTTTATATTCTCTTGCCTACATCTTACTTTCCTCTACCCTCCTAACAATTGTTGCATATTGCAATTGCAAAGGGTTTTCCTCCTGTTACACCTTTCAAACCTTTCTACTCTCAATTTCCATTTCAGCGCTGAATGACCTCATCATCGTAGGTCCCAGCGCTGGGCCTTTGGCCTAAATGTTATATTCCATTCCATTCCATTCTTGAATTTATTTCTGGTGATAGAAATTCATTTCTCGTCATGATGTGGTTCGGATCCCACAATAAGCTGTAGGTCCCGTTGCTAGGTAACCAGTTGGTTCTTAGCCACGTAAAATAAGTCTAATCCTTCGGGTCAGCCCTCTCTGGGAGAGCTGTTAATCAGCTCCTCAGTGCTCTGGTTAAACTAAGGTATACTTAACTTTTTTTTTTGAAAGAGGACCGTCTGATAAAGGATGAACTTCGCATATCTACGAAGGATAGCTTGATGAAAATTTAACTCTTTCACGAAGTTATCATTCAGTTTGGAAGCTCTAGGAAAAAGTCAAGACTCCCTTTTCTTAACTGACTGAATAACTGTTAAATAGTCAAGAGAGAAACACCGTAGGGAGAGAGGATGTTTCAAAGATACATTGCACTTCAAATTTGCCAGTGAAATTATCTAAATGTTTGCAGGATAAATCTTCAAGCAAATGCAGACGGTTCTGATAATGAGCCTTCACTTAACTAGACCTCTTAAGCAGTGCTGGAAGGTCACAGGAACATATCAAGAAAAAAAGTCACTAATAAAGTTAACTAGTTTTTCTAGTTAGGCTTTGCTGCAACATAAAGAAAACTACCTACGTAGTTATCATAAAAAATTTGAGTAGCAAATTGGCTGGTTAGTCCTGCCCCAGACATCGGGAGGCATTAATATATATATATATATATATATATATATATATATATATATATATATATATATATATATATATATATATATATATATATATATATATATATATACATATATATATATATATATATGAACAAAATCGTGTCCATGGAAGCTTCTCCCTCCCCCCCGCCTCCCACACACACACAACCCCAAGGTAAACTGCTTGGTGAGGTCACTGAAGGTGGGAGCTTAGCACTCGACAATTTACTATAGAATGAAAACCAGGCACTGATAAAAAAGAACCCGTTCATGAAGAGAGGACAGTCATATACCAGTTCACCGGAGGTCCTGCCCAAATTCTCCCTCCCAAACGGCCTCATCCAGCCAGAGAGACCGAATATTTAGGATATTTTCCCTGGATCAGAATGAAGACCAACCTCTAGAAACGACAGATACCCCGTATTCCTAATAGCAACACCACGACGAGACGTTTTTGATCGGCCAATCGACAAAACAGTCACCCCCCAATCACTCGTGCCCAGATTAACGCCGGCTTAATCGAATGCCAATCGGAATACCCGACTATGGGCGACGTGGGCACCACCAGCATGCCAAGCGTGCTTGCGTGCGGGCGAGCAAACGAGCGCCCCCTGCCCATTTCGACGGCCAGATGTTGAAGTGATGATGTCATGGGCGCCCAAATGAAGTTGCAGAGTGAAAGACTTCGCTTGACTGTAGAATGAAATGACGGCTGATGTTTTTGTTGACTGGCCAGACTTTGTGGAGGAATTTGAACTATTTGTTATTATTATTATTATTAATTATTATTATTATTATTATTATTATTATTATTATTATTATTATTATTATTATTATTATAAAACAATCAGAAATGGTTCTATATCCTAAAAAGAATAATTATTTTTCAACTTTTCCTAATCTCTCAGGAAAGACCTCTTATTATTATTATTATTATTATTATTTTAT
>JANJGK010000005.1:1245214-1265214 GCA_039081455.1 Macrobrachium rosenbergii
AAATAAAATAAGCTCCAAAGTTTCCTCGGCGCAGTCGAGTTTTCTGTACAGCCTCTACAGCGTATAATCAAGGCCACCGAAAATAGATCTATCTTTCGGTGGTCTCGGTATAATGCGGCCCATGAAACTTTAACCACGGCCCGGTGGTAACCTCTCCTATATCGTTGCCAGAAGCACGATTATGGCTAACTTTAACCTCAAATAAAACCAAAACTACTGAGGCTAGAGGGCTGTAATTTGGTATCTTTGATGCCTCAGTAGTTTTTAAGATCTGAGGGCGGACAGAAAAATGTGCGGACGGACAGACAAAGCCGGCACAATAGTTTTCTTTCACAGAAGGCTAAAAAGGTCCATTATCAGGTGCTGACGTCAGTAATTATATTTTTTTAAGAGTAAACATTTGAGAACTTAGCAATTACGAGAAGATCTCTTGCAAAAATATAACAGAAAGGGATAACTTAGTGCACAAGACGCCATAACAATGCAGTGTCAATAACGATGATAATAACAACGACATATAATAATGATAATAACGTAATGTCAACAATAACATTAATGATAATGAATAATTCATTTCTGATCACCTAAATAAGCAACGCCTGTAATACATATTCCCTCAACCTTAACTTGGGCCTGATTGCACCTGACTCAGAAGCTCTCTCTCTCTCTCTCTCTCTCTCTCTCTCTCTCTCTCTCTCTCTCTCTCTCTCTCTCTCTCTCTCTCCGGCGGGACCATCTCGCTGTGTGTCACAGCTTTCAAAACCGATGTAGGTAAAACTCTTCAGTCAAAACTGGTTTCAGATCTCGCACTCCACTTGCATTCCTCACCTGCCTTCGGGGTGCCGCCTCCGCCGACGCCGCCCCTGGGAAGTTCCAGAGGCTGGGGGGATTCTCCTGGAATCCTCGCACGCTTCTGGAAGCCGTACAGGGATCCATCAGTTCTGAAAGTCATTTTCGATGGTTATCAGTCCCGAAATTTCCTTTTCTTTCTAGGTTATCAGTCCTGGAAACCCTTTTCTGAAGGTTATCAGTCCTGGAAACCCCTTTTCCGAAGCTTATCAGGCCTGGAAAGCCTTTTCCGAAGGTTGTCAGTCCTGGAAAGCCTTTTCCAAAGGTTATTAGTCCTGGAAAGCCTTGTCCGAAGGTTATCAGTCCTGGAGAGCCATTTCTGAAGGTTGTGAGTACTGGAAACCCTTTTCCAGAGGCTATCAGTCCTGGAAATCCTTCTTCAAAGGTTATCAGTCCTGGAAGCCTTTTCCGATGGTTAACAGTCCTGGAAAGCCTTTTTCAAAAGGAATCAGTCCTGGAAAGCCTTTTCCAGAGATTATCAGGGCTGGAAAGCCTTTTTCAAAGATTATCAGTCACGGAAACCCTTCGAGATGCCGCGCCTCTGGAAAGCTCCAGAGGCTGGGGGGTGGATTCTCCCGGAATCCAGGCATTCTTCTGGAAGCCATACGCGCCTTCGAGGGGACTGAGGACTCCATCAGTTTTGAAACTTTCTCAAAGTTTATCAGTCCCGAAAATCCTTTCTTCCCAGTCCTGGAAATCATTTTTCAAAGGTCATCAGCCCTGGAAAACCTTTCCCAAAGGTTATCAGTCCAGGAAAGCCTTTTCCGAGGATTATCAGTCTCAAAAATCCATTTTCCAAAGCATTCAGTCTCGGAAATCCTTCGAGATGCCGCCTCCTAGAAAGCTCCAGAGACTTGGGGGGCGGGATCTCCTGGAATCCAGGCAGACTTCTGGAAGCCATACCCGCCTTCGAGGGGACTAAGTACTCCATCAGTTTTGAAAGTCTTTCTCAAAGATTATCAGTCCCGCAAATCTTTTTTTTTCAAAGGTTATCAGTCCTGGGAATCCTTTTCCAAAGTTTTTTGCCCTGGAAAGTTATGGAATTCCTTTTCCAAAGGATATCAGTCCTGGAAAGCCTCTTTCAAAGTTATCAGTCAGCAAAATCTTTCTTCAAAGTTATCAGTCTCAAAAATCCTTTTTCAAAGGTTATCAGTCCCGGAAATCCTTCGAGATGCCGCGCTCCTGAAAAGCTCCAGAGTCTGGTGGGATTTGCCTGGAATCCAGGCATGCTTCTGGAAGCCATGCACGCCTTCGAGGGGACTGAGACTCCTTCAGTTCTGAAAGTCTTTTTCCAAGGTTATCAGTCCCAGAAATACTTTTTTTTCCAAGGTTACCAGTCTCAAAAATCCCTTTTTTCCAAAGTTATCAATTTCAGAAATCCCTTTTTTCCAAGGTTATATCTAAAAAATCCTTTTCTTCAAAAGTTATCAGTCTCAAAAATCCTTTTTTTCCAAGGTTATCAGTCTCAAAAATACTTTTTTTTCCAAGGTTATCAGTATCAAAAATCCTTATTTTTTCAAGGTGATCAGTCTCAAAAATCCTTTCTTCCAAGATTATCATTCGAAAAATCCTTTCTTCCAAGGTTATCAGTTTCAAAAACCCTTTTTTCCCAAGGTTATCATTCTCAAAAATCCTTTCTTCCAAGGTTATCAGTCCCCCCAAAAATTTTTCCAAGGTTATCAGTCACAAAAATCCTTTTTTCCAAGATTATCATTCTCAAAAATTCCTTTTTTTTTAAGTTATCAGTCTCAAAAATCCTTTTTTTCCAAGGTTATCATTCTCAAAAATCCTTTCTTTCAAGTGCATCAAGCCCACGCTCTTTGACACTTCCCCTAGAACCGCCACGATGATGCCCTTTAACCCTGAAACTTGACTGAGCAGACAACGAAACTGAATAACTTCGATAACACGAGCAGTAAAAAAAGTAAAAAATCAAAGCGCCCAGATACTTTTAAAGAGTGTAGCTGAGCCCGGATACTTTTTTAAAGAGTGTAGCTGAGCACAGATATTTTTTTAAAGAGTGTAGCTGAGCCCAGATACTTTTTTAAAAAGCGTAGCTGAGCCCAGATACTTTTTAAAGAGTGCAGCTGAGCCCAGATATTTTTTTAAAGAATGTAGCTGAGCCCAGATACTTTTTTAAAGAGTGTAGCTGTGCCCAGAAACTTTTTAAAGAGTGTAGCTGAGCCCTGATGCTTTTTACAGAAGGAGTTGAGCCAAGATACATATTTAAAGAGTAACGGAGCCCAGATACTTTTTTAAAGAGTGTAGCTGAGCCCAGATACTTTTTTAAAGAGTGTAGCTGAGCCCAGATACCTTTTAAAGAGTGTAGCTGAGCCCAGATACTTTTTAAAGAGTGTAGCTGAGCCCAGATACTTTTTTAAAGAGTGTAGCTGAGCCCAGATACTTTTTAAAGAGTGTAACTGAGACAAGATGCATATTTAAAGAGTAACGGAGCCCAGATACTTTTTTAAAGAGTGTAGCTGAGCCCAGATACTTTTTAAATAGTGTAGCTGAGCCCCGATACTTTTTAAAGAGTGTAGCTGAGCCCAGATACCTTTTTAAAGAGTGTAGCTGAGCCCCGATACTTTTTTAAAGAGTGTAGCTGAGCCCAGATACTTTTTAAAGAGTGTAGCTGTGCCAAGATACTTTTTAAAGAGTGTAGTTGAGCCCAGATACTTTTTAAAGAGTTTAGCTGAGCCCAGATACTTTTTAAAGAGTGTAGCTGAGCCAAGATACTTTTTAAAGAGTGTAGCTAAGCCCAGATACTTTTTTAAAGAGTGTAGCTGAGTCCAGACGCTTTTTAAAGAATGTACACGAGCTCAGGTACTTTTTGAAGAGTGTAGCTGAACCCAGATGCTTTTTAAAGAGTGCAGCTGAGCCAAGATACTTTTTTAAAGGGTGTAGCTGAACTCAGATACTTTTTAAAGAGTGCAGCTGAGCCCCGATACTTTTTAAAGAGTGTAGCTGAGCCTAGATACATTTTAAAGAGCGTAGCTAAGCCCAGATACTTTTTAAAGAGTGTAGCTGAGCCCAGATACTTTTTAAAGAGTGTAGCTGAGCCCAGATACTTTTTAAAGAGCGTAGCTGAGCCCACATACTTTTTAAAGCGTGTAGCTGAGCCCAGATACTTTTTAAAGAGTGTAGCTGAGCCCATGTACTTTTTAAAGAGTGTAGCTGAGCCCCGATACTTTTTAAAGAACGTAGCTTAGCCCAGATACTTTTTAAAGAGTGTAGCTGAGCCCGGATACTTTTTATAGAGTGTAACTGTGCCAAGATACTTTTTAAAGAGTGTAGCTGTGCCAAGATACTTTTTAAAGAGTGTAGCTGTGCCAAGATACTTTTTAAAGAGTGTAGCTGAACCCAGATACTTTTTTAAGAGTGTAGCTGAGCCTAGATACTTTTTAAAGAGTATAGCTGAGCCCAGACACCTTTTAAAGAGTGCAGCTGAGCTCAGATACTTTTTTAAAGAGTGTAGCTGAGCCTAGATACTTTTTAAAAGAGTCTAGCTGAGGTAATACTTTTTTAAAGAGTGTAGCTGAGCTCAGATACTTTTTTAAAGGGTGTACCTAAGCCCAGATACTTTTTAAAAGAGCGTAGCTGAGCTAATACTTTTTAAAAGAGCGTAGCCGAGTTCAGATACTTTTTTAAAGAGTGTAGCTGAGCCCAGATACCTTTTTAAAGAGCGTAGACGAGCCTAGATACTTTTTAAAGAGTGTAGCTGAGCCCAGATACTTTTTAAAGAGTGTAGCTGAGCCCAGATACTTTTTGAAAGAGTGTAGCTGAGTCCAGATGCTTTTTAAAAGAGTGTAGCCGAGTTCAGATACTTTTTTAAAGAGAGGAGCTGAGCCCAGATACTTATTTAAAGAGTGTAGCCGAGCTCAGATACTTTTTAATGAGTGTAGCTGAGCCCAGAAACTTTTTAAAAAGTGTAGACGAGCCCAGATAATTTTTTAATGAGTGTAGTTGATCCCAGAAACTTTTTAAAGAGTGCAGCTGAGCCCAGATACGTTTTAAAGAGTGTAGACGAGCCCAGATACTTTTTGAAGGCGTGTAGCTGAGCCTAGATACTTTGTAAAAGAATGTAGCTGAGCTAATATTTTTGTAAAGAGTTTAGCCGAGCCCAGATAATTTTTTAAAGAGTTTCCCAACACTCAGGCCTGTCCAGGGAAACAAATCATGAACCTTTGCATCTCCAAGATCCTCAAAGTCATTCCCACGAGAGAAATGCGCAGAGGTATGCGAAATCATGCGCTATCTCCCTGGCGTGGAGAGGAAAACATCACGCAAGCCTTTGTAAAATTAGAATAAAAAAAAAAAAACTGGGTTAATCCTCTCCAGATGGGGAGAAGGGGGGTGGGTGGGGGGAAGTGCCCTACGATCCAAACGCATTCCTCCCTGTCAAAAGCGGAAGGACATTTTCACTGTTGAACTAAATAATATTGTTAAAAGAATATTTTCTCAGGTGTGTAACAAGCCAGGCGGCTATCTGAACGCAACAAAAATTTTGGAACAATTTAATTCACTTTACTCTCAGTTTGACTTCGTGTTTATTGAAGTAGCCCTCTTTTCCATTATTATTATTATTATTATTATTATTATTATTATTATTATTATTATTATTATTATTATTATTATTATTATTATTCAGAAGATGAAGAACCCTATTCACATGGAATAAGTCCACCACAGGGGCCATTGACTTGAAATTCAAGCTTCCAAAGAATATTAAGGTGTTCATTCGAAAGAAGTAACACAAGGTAATGGGAAATACAGAGAGAAGAGATCAGTCATTGGAAAAACAGATAAATTAACAAATGAATAAATAAATAAATTAAAAATGTAGGTAAATTATTAGAATAGAAGGAGAATTGTATTAGGGCAGTAAACATTAATATCGCCAGTGCCTTGAAAATTCCCGAATAATACCTGGATTCAGCACCGTCCAGTGACACAGGTGGACAGGGCATGGCCACAACCCGAAGGTGCCAACACAAAGGGCCTTCACGAAGGGCACAGTCGTTCGGGTACTGCCAAACTACCGACGACGGATTCTAACAAGCGGAAAATGCCCGAAGGGGGGGCGGGGGGCGCGGGAATTGCCATCGTTATGCTCTATGTCAGAAGAAGAGGGAGAAGAAGAAGAAAAAAAAAACAAGAAGAAGAAGAAGAAGAAGAAGAAGAAGAAGAAGAAGAAGAAGAAGAAGAAGAAGAAGAAACGCCATTTTGCTAAGCATCTCATACATCGAGGAATAACCATCATATGAATTGGTTGGAAGACCATATATATATATATATATATTATATATATATATATATAATATATATATATATATATATATATATATATGCAACACTCGCCACTATATTGCTTGTTCAACTGCTGAATCATGAGTGAAGTGAAAGCGTTATTCAGATAACTTCCACAACGTCAGCAGCTTCAAACTTTCTCTCATTGTTTAACATCAACGCTTCACTTCTGTAAAGGAGAGCTAGCTCAACAATCCTTCCATGCATTATTTAACATCCACACTTCACTTCTATAGGAAAGAGTTGGCTCAGCAATTCTTCCATACATTATTCAACATCCATACTTCACTTCTGTAAGGGAGAGCTGGCTCAACAATCCTTCCACACGTTCTCACTTTGACTTACATAGAAACTAACACTCTTCCTTATCTTTTGTACACACCCTTCTGCCTTTCATGTTCCACTTATATATATATATATATATATATATATATATAATATATATATATATATATATATATATATATATATATATATATATATATATATATGAATATATATATCTATATTTTATATATATGTATATGTATATATATATATATATATATATATATATATATATATATAATATATATATATATATATATATTATATATATATATATATATCCTTCCAGGAGGTAATTCCAGAGGAGCTAACCTCCTATTTATAAGAAATTCAGAAATTCTTTAAGGGGTGAGACTGCTTGCCTTACATGCACAGACTCCTAGGCAAGGCAGCACAATTTAGGCAAGTACCTGTGAGTCAATCGACTGCAGCGGGTCGCAGCTAAGATAGAGATTGGGCATGAACTTAGCAGAATTCCTATGCAGAGCGATGCAGATGACTTTTGCGAAACAGGTTCAAGGAGGAATCTGAGTGAAGGGAGGGAAAGGGGGAGGGAGGGAGGAGGGAGGGGGGAGGGGGAGAGAGGATGGAGGAGGAGGGAGGGGGAGGGAGGGGGAGGAAGGGGGCACGAGTAGGAGGAGGAGGAGGAGGAAGAGGTGCGGGTTCTTCGGTAAGTCAAGGAAAGGAGGGATCCACGGTAGGTGGAGGAGGAGGGGGAGGGGGGATTGGATGGTTTTGTGGAGAGGAGGGAATGAGGGGAAGGGGGAGGGAGAGGGGGGAGGGGGAGGGGGGAGGGGGGAGGGGGAGGGGCGTTCAGTGTAGCGCAGTTTTACATTCCAGTGGAAGCAGAGCGCTGCCGATGCTCCGGGCTGCTGTTCTGTCATCCATAATTCATCACAACTCCCACCACCTGCAACACCTTCACGCCCCTCCCCCTTCCCCCTTCCATTTCTCCCTCCCCCTCCCTTCCTCCTCCTCCCCTCAAAATCCCCACTACCTACCTCCCCTCCCTTATTCATCCCTCCCTCCCTTGGTCTCTTCCTATTCTCAAACACCTTCCTCCCTCCCCTTCCTTTATTCCCCCTCCTCTCCCTCCCTCCCTCCTTCTATCTCCTCCCATTCTCAAAACTCTTAGATTTTCTATTGCTTTCTCTCGCTTTCTTCTTTTTTTTTTTTTTTCTTCTGTGCCGTCGAAACATTTTTCGAAAGCACAGATTTCGATGTCGTCCAAATGCAGTAACAATTTTTTTAAAGTTTTTATCTTTTTTCTTATTTTTGCTGTTACATTCTGCTGCATTGCTGTCCGCTGGCATCTCGCTGCAGCGTTGACTCTGCTGAAATGTAGTTTTTATTTATATATTTTTTTTTATTTGTTTATTTTTATTATTATTATTTTCTTCCACTTTCTTGCTATTAATCTTTTTAGGTACGTTAGTGATATTTTCGATTTCTATGAAGTATTTCGTTTCTTTATCTTTATATTGTAGTTTTGCTTCAGTATTTATTGTTTGGTTCTATTTTCTTGCATAATTTTGTTTTCTGCTGTTTGAAGTTTTAGGATTTTATATGCTGTTTTGCTGTTCTGCTGCACTCTCCTTTGCTGTCATCAGCATCTGCTCGGATGCTGCTGTTTCTACGTAAGAATGGGCACTGTAGTTTATGGTGTTTATTTATTTATCTATTTATTTACAGAATAACTTATTCATTTATATATTTATTTATTTATATATTTGTTTTATCTATCTATTTATCTATTTATTCATTCCCTCATACAGACTTGTTATAGTAGAAAAGTTCCCGACATTTCTTCAACATGTTTGCTACTTTGAATGGTGTGCAGAAAATGTCAGTTGAATGTAAGGTCACATCACGTTTATCATAGCGTTTCTAAAACTACTACTACTACTACTGCTACCACTACTATCGGTGACACGATCGAGACGGCTCAATCACCAATATGCAGTGAATGTGCCTCGCTGTCAAACTTCTCCAACGTTCCAGAGGTCCTTTATTATTCCTCACACCGTTGGACTGTGGAACGATCTCCCTACTGAGGATGTCGCGCAGTTGGAAACCGCGAAAGTTCAGGCGAAGATGCGATGCATTGCTCCCTAAAATAATTCACTATCAATCTAATTATTTATATCTTGATCTTTATTAATTAATTAATGATTTATCTTTTTTTTGTAATAAGTGATCTCTTCTTTCTATGTTCCCTGTTACCTTCTGTTACTTCTTTCAAATGAATATCATATTCTTAGGAAGCTTGGATTTCAAGTCAGTGGCCTCTGTGGTGGTGGGCTTGTTCCACCTGAATAGGGTTCTTCATCTTCTGAATAATAATAATAATAATAATAATAATAATAATAATAATAATAATAATAATAATAATAATAATAATAATAATAATAATAATAATAATAATTTCTTTCAAATGAACACCATGTTCTTTGGAAAATCGCATTTTAAGTCAGTGGCCCCTATGGTGGGCTTGTTTCATATGAATAGGGTTCGTTTTCTGAATAATAATAATAATAATAATAATAATAATAATAATAATAATAATAATAATAATAATAATAAGTCTTTGGAAGCTTGAATTTCAAGTCAGTAGCCTCTGTGGTGGGCTTACCACATAAACAGGGTTCTTCATCGTCTTCTTCTGAATAATAATAATAATAATAACAAATAAAAGAAGAAGAAGAAGAAGAAGAAGAAGAAGAAGAAGAATGGAGAGGACACTATAGAAGGCGTAGGAACAATCCCTCCGCCTTTGGTTGACCTGAAGAAGCCTCGGAATGTTCATGATTACCGACGACGGCTTCGACTCAATCAATCATGCGAATGCTTGCATAGTTGCGCATAGTACTTAGCGGAGGTTCCGCAGCGGAGCAACAAGCGCGCTCGCGTGTCTGAAGGCCATAAATTCCGTTTTGCGTTGCGTTTGCGTATAATTTGAACGTGCCCCCATCTCTAGGTCTGCGAGAGAGAGAGAGAGAGAGAGAGATTGATGGGTAGAGTGAGAGAGAGAGAGAGATTGATAGATAGACAAAGAGAGAGAGAGAGAGAGAGAGAGAGAGAGAGAGAGAGAGAGAGAGAGATAAATAGATAGATAGCTAGAATGATAAAGAAAAAAAGAGAGAGAAAGATTGACAGATGAAGAAAGAGAGAGAGAGAGAGAGAGAAAGTGAGAGAGAGATAGAGAGAGAGATTGATAGGTAGATAAATAGAGAGAGAGAGAGAGAGAGTGAGAGCGAGAGAGAGAGAGAGAGAGATTGATAGATAGAGAGGGAGAGAGATTGACAGATAGATAGATAAATAAAGAGAGAGAGAGAGAGAGAGAGAGAGAGAGAGAGAGAGAGAGAGAAATGAGGAATAGCCAAGTAAAAAAAATGGTGTTTGATATGCGAAATGCTCTGGATACGACAGACGACGGTATTTACAAGATGTTGTTGCCTTCTCGATGCGCTGTTTAGATTCGCGCAATACTTATGGATTCGCGGGACATTTCTGGATCCGCGAAATGTCATTCAGTGCGAGTGGGGGCTGTGGGGGGGGGGGGGAAAGGCGGGGTGATTGGGTGGGAAGATAGGAATCGGTGTAATGTCATTTTTTGTAGGTATGTTCCTTAGAAGATTGTCGACATGAAAATGAATATATATAAATATATATATATATATATATATACATATATATATATATATATATATATATATATATATATATATATATATATATATATATATATGTGTGTGTGTGTGTGTGTGTGTATGTATGTATATATATACAGTATGTGGTATATATGCACACACACAGTCGCAATAATCTTTAGTGAATTTTATATTCTATCAATATTGCCTCTTCCTACTTTCATGGTTACGTCCATTCTCTTACAGATAAAATAGCAACGAATTATTATTTTCAAATATGCAATAGAAAGTGCACGAATAGGGCTATTTCCCCAGATAATTCTATAATAATAAAATCCGGGTGGATCTTTTTTGTCTGTCCTCCCCCAGGCGACAGTAGTGGGGGAGACATGACACAGCCACCCAAACCCTGTAAACCGGTCTGTCCGCCCCGAGTGGGGGCTGGGTAGGTAGGGAAATGGGATGGTAATGAGACATCCACCTTCCTCCTGCAAACCTGTTTGTCCACCCCTGGTGGGGGAGGTGCAGGTGGGGGATCGGGAGGGTAGGGGAGACAGCAGCGCCGAGTTCCAGCACGAGTAGCGCACGCTAACAAGCTCGTTGTCAGTAATTCTAAAATCGTTGCATCTTGGCAGCGGATCTGATCTTTCTGTAGCGTGAATTCTAAAACAACTCGAGAGATATTTTTGATAAATTGCTCAGTTACCCAGACAGTCATTAAGGAGTTCATAAGCTGTTTCAGATCTCCGTAAGTGTTGAGCCACAATTAGGCTTCTCAGTTAATGTGCCTCGCTGTTCAACTTCTCCAAAGTTCCAGAGGTCCTTTATTCCTCCCACCGTTGGACTGTGGAACAGACTCCCAGAGGAGGTCTTGTAATTGGAACCTCAGAAGTTCAAGCGAAGATACAATGCAGTTCTACCCTAATACTATTTTTCTTGCATTTTAATACTTTTTTTATCTATTTATCTATCTATAAATTTTTTTTTATTTTTTTAATAAGTGGGATCTCTTTTTTTCTGTATTTCACTTTACTTTCTCTTAATTTCTTGGAAGCTTCAATTTCAAGTCAATGGCCCCCCTGAGGGCTTGTTCCTTATGAATAGGGTCCATCTCCTGAATAATAATAATAATAATAATAATAATAATAATAATAATAATAATAATAATAATAATAATAATAGATTCACAACTTCGTGAGAAACAATCTGTAAAATAAAAATCCACAACTATATAGGAAATATATTACTATGTAAAATAGACCAAAGACTTTCGAACGCCTGAACGGTGCAGTGTTCCTCAACAGTGCTAACGTATCTTTTGAAGATAACAAATCATTTACTAATGAGGACCCTTTCATCAACTGGTGTATTGCCAAACACTACATGAAACATTTTAATTTCAAAACTGACGTTGACCGTGCGAACCCTCTCTCTCTCTCTCTCTCTCTCTCTCTCTCTCTCTCTCTCTCTCTCTCTCTCTCTCTCTCTCTCTCTCTCCAGATAGCCGACGTCCCTGTGGATGGTTCCGACTATGGCACCTATGCGGCGCAGGCAGGTTCGAAGATTAAGGAGGTTGGCCCGACTGCCTCTTGAAATTGGGATTACATGACGACACCCGAACCAGCACTTCCGTGATGGGCTGTGATCTTCTCGCCCCGCCCCCATTTTTTAAATAAATTATTCTTAAGAAAACTACCCTTACTTACATTTTACGTTAGCACTGATGTGGAACACCGTTCAAGTACTCGAAAGTCTTTGGTTTATTTTACATAGTAATATATTTACTATATAATTGTGGATTTTTATTTTACATAATAATAATAATAATGATAATGATAATAATAATAATAATAATAATAATAATAATAATAATAATTATTATTATTATTATTATTATTATTATTATTATTTTGGCAGCAGACCCTCTTTTAAAAAGTCTTCTACAAAATAAATGCAGCTGAAGCAGCAATAATGTTCAATAGAACCTATTATTATTATTATTATTATTATTATTATTATTATTATTATTATTATTATTATTATTATTATTATTATTTAACAATAATAATAATAATAAGATCCAAGGTCTAGAGAATATAAGGTTCCGGTTAGAACTGGCTCTGAAATATTCCCCAAAACGTACTGGTCAGTAACGGGCGCCTTCAGCCGCTCCCAGGTTGCTCGTAACGGGCAAAAACGAGGCACCTCTCTCATTTCTCGATCGTATTCTCTTGTTCTCAAAGCAATGTTCGCCGTATGGAGGGTAGCGCCGTCAGTGTACCTCATGTGGTACACTGTAGGCATTACTTAATGGTCTGTGCAGTGTCCCTTAGACCCCTCGCTGCACCCCTCTTTCTTTTACTGGACCTCCATTCATATTCTCTTTCTTCCATCTGACTTTCCACCCTCTCAAACAATTGTTTCAGGGTCCAACTGCGAGGTTTTCCTCCTGTTACGCCTTTCAGACCTTCTTACTGTCAGTTTCCGTTTCAGCACTGAATGATCTCATAGGTCCCAGAGCTTGGCCTTTGGCCTAAGTTCTGTATATTCGATTCAAAGCAATGTTAATCTTGTTAGGTTACGCGATTATTTATTAGAATTTTGGTCATTGTAACTTAAAGAAAAACCATCATTGACCAGGCCTGTTCTTGGGGAAATAGGCTTAATTACAGTGATTTCTGATAATTTGCCGGAATCATGTTTTATCCAAGGCTGAAAAAGATTGAAGCAATTAGAAGGGTTGAGACAAATTTTCGTAATATTGAATTGTTTCAATTTTGGAGGGAAGAAAATTCTCATATATAACTAAATGTCGTTATTATTATTATTATTATTATTATTATTATTATTATTATTATTATTTTGCACAATAGATATTTTATGCATTTTGCGTAAAGTCTCTATGCATAATTTTTGATAGATTTTTCTGCATCTGTTTCCCAATGAATTCAAATCTCTATTTCTCGCAATTTTTGTTTTTTAATATCCAATGCATAATGTTTAATAGATTTTCTGTGTATCTATTTCCCATTATGTGAAAATATCTCTGTTTTCTACGTATTTTGTAAAAAAAATCCAAGCATAACTTTTAATAGATTTTTGTCCATCAATTTCCCATTATATGAAAACCTCTTTCTATTTCCTGCAAATTTTGTCAAAATATATATGCATAATTTTTTGTGCAGCTATTTCCCATCATGTAAAGATCAGTTTCTGTTGCCTACAAAGTTTGTCAAAATATCTATGCATGACGTTTGATAGATTTTTGGACAGCTGCTTCCCACTGTATACAAATACTTTTTTCTATTTCTTGAAAAATTTATCCATTTTTCCCCATCGTATACAGATAATTTTCTGTTAGCTGCAAATTTTGTCAAAATATCTATACATAATATTTAATCTTTTTTTTGTCCATCTATTACCCATCCTATACGAATCCATTTTTTCTATTTCCTGCAAAATTTAGCTGTCTATTCCCATCGTATACAGATTATTTTCTATTGGCTGCAAATTTTGTCAGAATATCTGTACGTAACGTTTAATAGATGATTGTTCATCTATTACCAGTTATATTCATCTATTGCTAGCTATATGCAAATCCTTTTTTTCTATTTCCTGCAGAATTTTGCCAAAATATCTATGCATAAAGTTTGATAGATTTCTGTACGTCTATTACCCAACGTATACAAATCTGTTTATTTGCTGCAAAATTGATCCATCTATCTCGCATCGTATGCAAATAATTTTCTTTTCCTTGCAAAGTTTGTCAAAAAATCTATGTATAAAGTTTATTAGATTATTTTTCCATCTATTACCACTATATACAAATTTTTTTTATTTCCTGCAAATTCATTCAGTATATATGCATAATTTAATACATTTATGTACATCTGTTACCCATCGTATACAAATAGTTTTCTATTTCCTGCAAATTTCGTCAAAATATCTATGTATAAAGTTTATTAGATTTTTTTCCATTCATTACTAGCTGTAAATAAATCTTTTTTTAGTTTTCTGCAAAAGAAAACTATTGTGCTAGCTTCGTTTGTCCGTCCGCACTTTATTCTGTCCGCACTTTTTTCTGTCCGCCCACAGATCTTAAAAACTACTGAGGCTAGAGGGCTGCAAATTAGTATGTTGATCATCCACCCTCCAGTCAACAACATGCCAAATTGCAGCCCTCTAGCCTCAGTAGTTTTTATTTGATTTAAGGTTAAAGTTAGTCATAATCGTACTCCTGGCAACGACATAGGGTAGGCCACCACCGGGTCGTGATTAAAGTTTCGTTGGCCGCGGCCCATATAGCATTATACCGAGACCACCGGAAGATAGATCTATTTTCGGTGGCCTTGATTATACGCTGTAGCGGCCACACAGAAAACTCGATTGCGCCGAAGAAACTTCGGCGCATTTTTCATGTTTTTATATTTTCCGCAAAATTTATCACCAGAAATTTGCAGCGAAGACTCGAGGACTCGACAGCAGGAGGAAGACTTCCTTCGCCAACGTCTCACTATTATTCCAAGATCCTCGTCGGGATGAACAATGTGACGACGGATAATCACCACCTGAGTCATTTAGATTAATTAACCTGATCCCCCAGCCCCCCTGTCCCGCCCCCCCGCCCCCGCCCCCCTCCTCGGACAAAAGCACAAGAGAGAGAGAGACAAAGGGCAGGCGAGGTAAAGGAGGAGCCTCCCTGATGAGTTTCCGATCTCGGTAAGATGAGGATCTTGGTGGTGATTCCTCGGGCGCTGTGATGTGGCCTTGTTAGGAGAAACTATTATTATTATTATTATTATTATTATTATTATTATTATTATTATTATTATTATTATTATTCGGATGATGAACCCTTAATCATATGGAACAAGACCGTTATTCATGTGGAACAAGCCCACCACTGGAGCCACTGACTCGAAATTCAAGCTCCCAAAGAACATGGTGTTCATTTGAAAGAAAATATTATTATTATTATTATTATTATTATTATTATTATTATTATTATTATTATTATTATTATTATTATTATTATTATTCAGAAAATAAAACGTATTCAGATGGAGCAAGTCCACCAAAGGGGCCACTGACTCGAAATTCAAGCTCCCAAAGAATATGGTGTTCATTTGAAAGAAATTATTATTATTATTATTATTATTATTATTATTATTATTATTATTATTATTATTATTATTATTATTATTCAGATACACCCTTATTCATGTAAAACAAGCCCACCACAGGGGCCAATGACTTGAAATTCAAGCTTCCAAAGAATGTGGTGTTCATTTGAAAGAAAATATTATTATTATTATTATTATTATTATTATTATTATTATTATTATTATTATTATTATTATTATTATTATTATTATTATTATTCAGAAGATAAAACCGTATTCATATGGAACGAGCCCACCACAGGGGCCACTGACTTGAAATTTATGCTTGAAAGAAGTAACTGAAGATAACAGGAAATACAGAAAGAAAAAATAAATCAACAAACTCATGAATAAATATATTGAAATACAAGCAAATTATTAAAATACAAAAAAAAAAATTATTTTAAGGTAGTAATGCATTCCATATTGGTGCTTCTGTTCAACGAATCTGGTCGCTCTCGGCAGGAAAAGGGGATGAGGGATCGATTGTGAATGTGAAAGCTTCAGGGAATTGTAGTATTTATTTTATTTACCTGTTTATTAATAATTTTTCAAGAAGAGGAATGACTTTCATGAGCTCTATAGGAGCGTGATATAAACTTAGCAAAGATAAATAGACTTTACAGTAGAGGCTATCTCATGATTTACAACAGAAGCCACCTCATGATTTACAATAGGAGCCATCTCATGATTTACAACAGAAGCCATTTCATGATTTACAATAGAAGCCATCTCATGATTTACAATAGGACCATCTCATGATTTACAACAGAAGCCATTTCATGATTTACGATAGAAGCCATCTCATAATTTACAACAAGCCATTTCATGATTCACAATAGAAGCCATCTCATGATTTACAACAGGAGCCATCTCATGATTTACAAGAGAAGCATTCTCATGATTTACAACAAAAGCATTCTCATGATTTACAACAGAAACATTCTCATGATTTACAATAGGCGCCATCTCATGATTTACAACAGAAGCAGTCTCACGATTTACAACAGAAGCAATCTCATGATTCCATCCATCTCATGACTTTCATCAGATTCAAAGCTATCTCCTTTGCAAACTTCATCCAATACGGATCACTCCATAATCACGAACGCGCGAATCTCCTACTCTCTCTCTCTCTCTCTCTCTCTCTCTCTCTCTCTCTCTCTCTCTCCATCCAATATCAAAGAACAACGGAAGGCAAAGAAAAGGAATAGGTGGAATACCAGAAACACGATATCGATCAGGACGAGAGAACAGGGTCACTGAAGCCGAAGGTTTCATGAATAAAGAAGCTGTTTTCGTCTCTCGGAGAAAGAAGAAGAAGAAGGAGACGAAGAAGAATGTCTGTTTGAACTTTGGAAATGAGAGTAGTTCGCTTTTTTTTTTTTTCAAGCTTCATCTATGGACTGATTTCACGTTTTGTGATGATGATGATGATGATGATGATGATGGTATGCCTTTGCTATAAAGAGATTTGATGTTTTTTTTTTTGCTGCGAAATGTAAAATATAGATGACTGGGCCTCATGCCCGCTTGTTGTTCTGTCAGCGACCAGTTGACAAACTCGTTTTCAATATTAAAAGGATTTTGGTGTCACTCCCTGCAATCCGATGGTTATTATATGCTTTGGAAGATGAAATGTTTCGAAACGTACTGATACCTCTCTCTCTCTCTCTCTCTCTCTCTCTCTCTCTCTCTCTCTCTCTCTCTCTCTCTCTATATATATATATATATATATATATATATATATATATATATATACATATTATATATATATATATATATATATATATATATATATATATATATATATATATACTATACCAATCAACACCTTACCGTCTTAATTCCTCTTCATCTCATCAGCATTCTTTTGTATATGATTGAAAGCTTTATTCTATAACTCTTCGTAGATCCAGCGTTACCGAATAAAATGTCAGCTAGAAGTGGGGACAATGTATTATTACGTTCCGGCTAACAAATCTTACGAAACAGATTGCTCTTATAGCTTATACCGTAAGTCAGTAACATGAAAACATCTGTGTGTGTTTGCGTGTGTTTGGGTGTGATTGGGTGATTACTAAATAGAGAATATTGTCTTGCACAGATGGAAAATAATATCTTATACACATGAAAAACAATACCTTTTACAGATAGAAAATAATGTCTTTTGCTGGTGTAAAAAATCTTTTACAGATGGAAATTGTCTTTTACTGATGAAAAATAATGTCTTTTACAGGTGAAAAATTTAAAGATGAAAAATAATGTCTTCTACAGATGGAAAATATTGTCTTTTACAGATGGAACCTCAGATGAACGAGAAACACTGGTCTAACAAATAAGAATTCGCCTGACCAAGCCATCTGTAATAAAGGTCACCCGGGGACACTATTTTCTTGAAAACTGGATGCAGTCACATCACACATCGAAACTGGAAGGTAAGTGAAATGGCCCTTTTATTTATCTTTCACTTTTTCATTGTTAGAACTCCAAGGTGCCCTGCAAATGATGGCATTTGTAAGCTGGATAATCACTTGCTTTTTTGTTTCAGCTTATGTGATTTTAAATCTCCTTGGGAGTCTGTTTGTAATGCAAGGCTTTTTCCTCAAAATTTATTGTCAAGTTGCCTCTTTGCTTTTTAGTACTTGAGACTTATGCTGAACTCCAAACAATTTCTCAGGAATGAGGAAAGTTCACTAGACTTGAATTGAATTGAACTAAATTGAAAATAGAATTTAGACCAAAGGCCAAGCACTGGGACCTATGAGGTCATTCGGCGCTGAAACGGAAATCGACAGTAAAAGGTTTGAAAGGTGTAACGGTAGGAAAACCTCGTAGTTGAGCTATGAATCAATTGTTAGGAGCGAGTGGGAATTAAAATGGAAGAAAGACTATGAAAGGAGGTGCAGTAAAAGGAATGAAAGGGGTCGCAGCTAGGGGCCGAAGGCACGCTGCAAAAGAACCCTACGGAGAGATAAGTCCACTAGACGAACAGCTCTCGCTCAAAGCGCCCGAAGAACCCCACTGCGAAGCTCATTCTCAGACGGAGGAGCCAAAACCGCCCAACATTTATTTGCGCAGAACGGTGCAGTTCACCAGCTGCTGCTGCTCCGTCGTGTCCTTGCTTGTTGGGTGCTTGAGGTAAATGACTTACAGGCTTGCTGGTAGTGGCTGTACAGGGGGTGCCCCGGTGGGATGGGGAGCCGCAGAGAGACACCAAGGCCAAAGTCAAGGGCTTAAAGAAGTCCCCTCTCCCTTTCAGATAAGCCAGTGACCATTGTCGTCTACGGTTTATAGGGTGCTGAATGGGCATCGCAGGTGACCTTGGGTCGCGCCCGGCTTTCGTGAATGACTGACCTTGAGGGGTTCCTGAGGATTATTACGAGAAGTCACGTGACGCGGGCTAAATAGAAATGGGTATGGGGACTTTTTTTTTTTTATTGCAAGGGGGGATATTTTTTGTTTGTGCCTTAGTGGCAGGTAAGCTAACTCGACTTTGCGTCAAAGACAAGTGTGTTGTCTGAACTTGGTGGTGATTACTGATAAAGCTCGTGGATTAATGCTTTACTGATGTAATCTCTTCCGTAGATCTCCAGACTTTCCGGCTAAACCACCCCCGTAAGGGGTTAGTTCCGTCAGTGCGCCTAACGCGGTGCACTGCAGGCGTTACTAAGCTTCTTTGCAGCGTCCCCTCGGCCCCTAGATGCAACCCGTTGCATTCCTCTGACTGTACCTCCTTTCATATTCTCTTTCTTCCATCTTACTTTCCTCAGCCGTCTCCTAACAATTGTTTCATAGGGCAATTGCAAGGTTTTCCTCCCGTTACACCTTTCAGACAACTTACTCTCAGTTTCCTTTCCAGCTCTGTGTGACTCATCATAGGCCCAACACTTGCTTGACCTTTGGCCTAAATTTTATGTTCCATTTCCAGTTCCTGCTAAAACACGGGCGTGAAGAAGTAATGACGATTGAGTGTTGAATAATCCTTGCTGAATTAGAAGTGGAAAACAAAAATCCCACTATATGTCTGGTTAACAGTGAATCACCAGGAACTTATTAGCATCGAAAACCTAGTTTGTCAGACACTTTCATTTTGGAAATATGCACAAAATTCCTAGTTTATCAGACACTTTAATTTGGGAAATAAGCATGAACTTCCTAATTTATCAGACGTTTTCATTTTGCAAATAAGCATGAAATTCCTAGTTTATCAGAGCTTTCACTCTGGAAATAAGCATGAAATTCCTAGTTTATCAGACATTTTCATTTTGTAAATAAGCACAAAATTCCTAGTTTATCAGATGCTTTCATTTTGTAAATAAGCGTGAAATTCCTAGTTCATTAGACGTTTTCATTCTGGAAATAAGCACGAAATTCCTAGTTTATCAGACGCTTTCATTTTGGAAATAACCACGAAATTCCTAGTTTATCAGACGCTTTCATTTTAGAAATAAGCACGAAATTCCTAGTTTACCAGACGCTTTCATTTTGGAAATAAGCACAAAAAATTCCTAGTTTATCAGATGCTTTCATTTTGGAAATAAGCATGAAATTCCTAGTTTATCAGATGCTTTCATTTTGAAACTAAGCATGAAATTCCTAGTTTGTCAGACGCTTTCATTTTGGAAATAAGCATGAAATTCCTAGTTTATCAGACGCTTCAATTTTGGAAATAAGCAAGAAATTCCTAGTTTATCAGACGCTT
>JANJGK010000005.1:1270214-1277012 GCA_039081455.1 Macrobrachium rosenbergii
TCTCATGCTTTGAAATTCCTAGAAATAATTCAGTGTCAATTGTTTGCACAGAGAGAGAGAGAGAGAGAGAGAGAGAGAGAGAGAGAGAGAGAGAGAGAGAGAGAGAGAAGGTAGGAAAGGTCGGATGGTAGAGAGAGAGAGACAGAGAGAGAGACAGAGAGAAGATAGGAAAGGTAGGATGGTAGAGAGAGAGAGAGAGAGAGAGAGAGAGAGAGAGAGAGAGAGAGAGAGAGAAAATAGGAAAGGTAGGATGGTAGAGAGAGAGAGAGAGAGAGAGAGAGAGAGAGAGAGAGAGAGAGAGAGAGAGAGAGAGAAAAGATAGGAAAGGTAGAGAGAGAGAGAGAGAGAGAGAGAAAAGATAGGAAAGGTAGAGAGAGAGAGAGAGAGAGAGAGAGAGAGAGAGAGAGAGAGAGGGAGAGAGAGAGAGAATAGGAAAGGTAGAATGGGAGAGAGAGAGAGAGTAGGAAAGGTAGGATGAGAGAGAGAGAGAGAGAGAGAGAGAGAGAGAGAGAGAGAGAATATGAAAGGTAGAATGGAGAGAGAGAGAGAGTAGGAAAGGTAGGATGAGAGAGAGAGAGAGAGAGAGAGAGAGAGAGAGTAGGAAAGATAAGAGATAAGAGAAAGAAACGACAGGCGAGTGATATAAAAATGGATATGGGGTTAAGAATAAAAGGAGGAAGGCAAAAAGGAAGGGAGTAGGAGGAGAATAATGATAATGATAATAAAAAAAAAAAGGCTGCTTGTTGTCCGTCCTCGCATCCAATGCGCATGCCCAGATCAGCCACCAACCCTGCGGTCAAGAAGACGAACTCCCCGAAGAATTTCCCAAAAAATCTTCCGGAATAAATATCTAACTTCAGATTGCAATAACACACTAAAGAACTGTGAGACGGATCATAGCCATCCATTGAGGATGGATATTGTGGATATCACATAGCCATCCACTGAGGATGGATATTCTGGATATCAAAGACGTATGGAAGTGGGATATCCTGTTTGGAATGAGTTACTTCTTACAGGCCGTCGACGCAAGCTTGCTAGTCTGTCATTGAGTGGCGATAACAGGACGCAGTTAGCATACAATGATCTAGAGAGAGAGAGAGAGAGAGAGAGAGAGGTTTGCAACAAGCGAAGCCTCGCCGCTGCGATCTGCAGAGCTACGAGTTTTGAAATTATATATAAACAAGTAAAAAATGCGCCAAAGTTTCTTCGGCTCAATCGCGTTTTCCGTACATCCGCTACAGCGTATAATCAAGGCCACCGAAAATAGATACATCTTTCGGTGGTCTCGGTATAACGCTGTATGAGCCGCGGCCCATGAAACTTTAACCACGGGCCGGTGGTTGCCTGGCCTACATCGTTGCCAGAAGCACGATTATGGCTAACTTTAACCATAAATAAAATAAAAACTACTGAGGCTAGAGGGCTGCAATTTGGTATGTTTGATGAGTCGAGGGTAGATGATCAACATACCAATTTGCAGCCCTCTAGCCTCAGTAGTTTTTAAGATCTGGGCGCGGACAGAAAAAGCGCGGACAGAATAAAGTGCGGACGGACGGACAAAGCCGGCACAACAGTTTTCATTTAGAGAAAACTAAAAATCCTCAGAAATCGCTTTCTAAACTAGAACGAACTGTAAACGAACCGCTACTGTCCATTCACATCAGCCGAGAAATGCCATCTGCAAAAGAATGGCGTCGTCTATTCTGCACCCTGCAAAAAAAAAAAAAAAAAAAAAAACATTTTTATCCTCGTTCTCATCTCCCTCCCTCCTCCCAGCTCACGCAAATCCACACGTACCTGGCCAGTGTTTTGCGTCATGCGCAGGAAGAACGTCACAGGAGTTAAAAACGGCTTCAAATCTACACTCTGGATTCGCTGTTTGCTTTCTCTGGAGAGGACGGAGCCGGAATGCAAGAAGATCTAGGCCGAGGACCAAGCAGGCGCTGTGACCTACGATGATGATGATGTCATTCAGCGCTGAGGTCAGAAAGCTGTAACGGGAGGGAAATCTTTTGTAGTTGCCCTGTGAAGCAATTGTTAGCAGAAGGTTGAGGAAAGTAAGATGGAAGAAAGAGAATATGAACGGAGGTACAGTCAGAGGAATGAAAGGGGTGGCAGCAGCTAGGGGCCGAAGAGACGCTGCTAGGGCCGTTAAGTAATGCCTACAGTGTTCCACGTGAAGTGCATTGATGGCATTACAGCTCCCCACCCCCTACATAGAGGGATGCATAAAAAAAAGCAGATACAAAGTTTGCATATTTAAGGAAGTTTTTGTTTTTATAAAATCATACAATAGATTTCTATTTAAGAATTTTATTGAAAGGTCTCAGAGAGTATTTAATCATTCATCAAGACAAACATGACAGTTCAGCGCGACAGTATGCAATATCCACAACGCAAGATTTATCAATAATAGGAAAAATTAAAACTTCCTCAAGTTCAATGATAAACCGCGATGTAGATGAAACTGACTGAAGGGGAAAAAATGAATTCTGCAAAAAAGTCCTTGAATACACAAAGACAGTCCCCTGAAAAAAATGAAAGGGACGGTAACCACCAATTGATAAATGACAGCAAAAAATGTATTCATATAAAAAACAAAATTACCAAGACATTATCGAATTATCGTAATTAGTCAGCCAATTTTTTTTTTATTTTTTGCGACGCGCAACGAGCCCTGTAGTGCAGCTAAAAAAAAAAAAAAAATAGATGAAAAAAATTCAAAGGATCGATTTACTAGGCTTATATACAAAAGTTAATTCCAGAGCTCTCTACAGAATGAAGGTGAATTACTGTCTGTTTCAGGGACCGCGAGTCATCGTTTTTCTCAAATATGTTTCAAGCTAATTATTTGATCGAAAGGTGCTTCAACGCAGTTTACAGGACACCTCCCGCTAATTTTTGGTAATATAGTGCATTGTCAAATGGCTTTAGTTAAGGCGTTCACTCTTGACTTTAAAAGGCAAAGTCGCATGACTCAGCGGGACTATTCTACGCAATCGAACGTCCGCTATCTTCCATAGACAGGAAAGTGGGGAGGAGATGGGGGTGGACAGGAATATGGGTTGAGGGAGGGATGAGGAGGGGA
This sequence comes from Macrobrachium rosenbergii, assembly GCA_039081455.1. Taxonomy (NCBI): domain Eukaryota; kingdom Metazoa; phylum Arthropoda; class Malacostraca; order Decapoda; family Palaemonidae; genus Macrobrachium; species Macrobrachium rosenbergii. Next base: position 1,273,306 of record JANJGK010000005.1, read on the forward strand.
AGGGGGAGGGAAGGACGGGATGGGGATAAAGGACGTTCGAATGCATAGTGTGGCGATGCTTGGCAACACCAGGTAGGTCAAGAGTAAACGCCTTAAAACCATTTGACAAAGCACTATATCACCAAAAATTAGCGGGAGGTGTCTTGTACACTGTGTCAAAGTACCACTTCGATCAAACAATTAGTTTTAGAGGTGTTTGAGAAAAACGATGACTCGCCGTCCCTGGAATGGATAGTAGTGGATTAGCAATTACCAAGGTTGAAACTTGGTTTGACAAAGCTTCAATATAAGTAGCAAGTCAGTTACACTTCCGGTATGTTGGTAGGAGGAAGTCAGCGACCTTGTCTTACCTTGGGTAAAATCCACCTTAAGGAAACTGGCAGGTTATGGTACCTCCTGGAACCTCGGCATTCGGAGTATAAGGTCGACTGGTAAAAGGAAATTATTTTCACATCATCAGAGGACCTTTACGTCAAACTTTGTTATACTTTCTCGAAAGTTTTCAAAATTTGGCAGCTTTTTAAACTGTGTCAGGAGTTTTCAAGCTTTGACAGAACATTTTAAACCTCAGCAGAAGTTTTCAAACTTTGACAGAACATTTTAAACTTTGGCAGAAATTTTCAAACTTTGACAGAATATTTTAAGCTTTAGCAGAAGTTTTCAAGCTTTGACAGAACATTTTAAACTTTGACATAACTTTTCAAGCTTTGACAGAACATTTTAAACTTTGACATAACTTTTCAAGCTTTGACAGAACATTTTTAACCTTGACATAACTTTTCAAGCTTTGACAGGACATTTTTAACTTTGACATAACTTTTCAAGCTTTGACAGAACATTTTAAACTTTGACATAGCTTTTCAAGCTTTGACAGAACATTTTAAGCTTTGACATAACTTTTCAAGCTTTGACAGAACATTTTAAGCTTTCGCATAACTTTTCAAGCTTTGACAGAACATGTTAAACTTTGGCAGAAGTATTTTAAGCTTCGTCAGCAGTTTTTAAGCTCTGTTAGCAGTTTCTAAGCTTAGGCTGAAGTTCCCAAGCTTTGTCAGCTTGCGGACATCACACACGCTTTTAAAAAAAATTCCCATATGCCGACGAAGATCGATATCTTCAAACTAGAATATCAGTTTACAGTTCGTTTATTTCCGCGAAGCCAGTAAAGAAATATTTCCCTTCATCTTCCTGTTTTTTTTAAGTAAAAAACATTAAACCATAGAGGAAAGACATAAGAAAAATGACTAAGGAAATAGAACAACTGTCTTTTGCGGCTGAAGTTATTATCTGCCATAGGGAGGGTCTGTGTCCCCAACCCTAGGGCCTTAGTCCTTCTTCTCTTCCACCTCCTCCTCCTCCTCCTCCTCCCCCTCCTCCTCCTTCTCCTCTCCCTCCTTCTTCTCCCCCTCCTCCTCCTCCTCCTCCTCTCCCTCCTTCTTCTCCTCTCCCTCCTTCTCCTCCTCCTCCTCCTCCCTCCTCCTCTCCCTCCTCCTCCTCCTCTCCCTCCTCCTCCTCCTCCTCCTCTCCCCTCGCCCTTCTCCTCCTCCTCTCCCTCCTCCTCCTCCTCCTCCTCCTCCTCCTCCTACTATGAAAGAGTCATTTACTCAAGGTCTGGGTTAGCGAAAACAACCTCTTGAACTTCCTATAATGTCTACGCACTGTGATCTTTTTTTTTTTTTTTACTTTTTTGTCGTAAAACAACGCCAATTTCATCCTTCTTATGCTTTTTTTGCCTTAGTTCTCTTGTTTTTTTATCTACGAAACTATAAGTTGGCTCAATGACATGGTAAACAAAAAAAGCAAAAAAAAAATAGGAGAAAAAGATAGGTTAGATTGTGGTTAACTTCCATCAAATGTGGTTTTTTTCGTATAATTATTTTTTATCTTCGTGGTATTTTTTTTGCAATGGTTACTTCTTTTTTTTTGTCACGGGTAATTTGAGTCACGCCGTAGAACCTGCGTGAGAGAGACATGTGCATTCTACCTGTTTGTTAATTCGTCCGGCAATCAGCTTGTCTAATTGCTCGTGTCGGAAGAATCTAATTTTTACTGTAGGTCCCAGAATTGCCGTCATTCCATCGTTTGCGTAGGTGATTGCGTCATCTGGGTTACGCATATTATATATACATGTATAAATATATATATTTGTATATATATATATATATATATATATATATATATATATATATATATATGTGTGTGTGTGTGTGTGTGTGTGTGTGTGTGTGTGTGTGTGTGTGTGTGTAATTGTAATAGCCACAATAACCTCTTAACTTCTCGAATTCTTCGCGCTTTTTGGATTCGAGAAGTTAAGAGGGCATTGTGGCTATTACAATTACATATGTATCTGGTAAAAAGTGACCAGTATATTCTACATGTATATATATATATATATATATATATATATATATATATATATATATATATATATATAAAACGACCGTCAGTTCTGAATCAACTTCAGAAAATGAATTTGTATAATGTCTGGGTTTTGTACTTAAGCATCATAGAACTTCGTACCAAGTAGCCTACCTATAATATTTTCAGGGCGCACTGTAGGCATTCCTTAATAAGGTCCTTTGCGGCGTCCCTTCCTTGGGCCCCTAGCTGCCTCAGCTCCTTTCATTCATTCCTTTTACTGTACCTCCCCCTCTCGTGTTCTCTTCCTCCCGTCTTATTTTCCTCAACCGAACAATCGTCATAGGTCTCAGCTATTGGCCTCTGGCCTAAATTTATATTCCAATTCCAGTTATTATTTGCCTTTCCTTTGCTGACCTTGAAAAGACTCCGGTTTGTTAAAACGAAATCACGTGAGTTTTAATACTCACCACTGGTAGTGTTTTCATTGTGGGTTTTAGCGACAAGGGCTTCTATTAAAACGAGTAAAAAATGCGCCGGCGCAATCGCGTTTTCTGCACAGTCGCTACAGCGTATAATCAAGGCCACCGAAAACAGATCTGTCTTTCGGTGGTCTCGGTATAATGATGTATTAGCCGTGGCCCATGAAACTTTAACCACGGCCTGGTGGTGGCCTATCCTAAGTAGTTGCCAGAAGCACGATTATGGTTAAATTTAGCCTTAAATAAAATGAAAACTACTGAGGCTAGATGGCTGCAATTTGGTATGTTTGGTGGTTGGAGGGTGGAGGATCAACTTACCAATTTGCAGCCCTCTAGCCTCAGTAGTTTTTAAGATCTGAGGGAGGACAGAATAAAAGTGCGGACATTATACAGTAAAGTGATGACGGAGAGACAAAGCCGGCACAATAGTTTTCTGTTACAGATAACTAAAGAAGTCAGATGAAATTCCTGAGCCCCTCGTAGCATTTGGCTGTAGATAATGAATAAATAGTGTAACTATTAAACAATATGTATCAGGGAGATTTGAATCTAACATTACATTTCCTGCCGGAAGCTAGACCTGATTTTCCACGCCCTAAGTAATGCTCATTATTTTTTAGTTCAACCTCAAAGAATGCTTTGGTAACGTAACATCATGTGATCTATATTGTTCAGTTTGTCAACTGAATATCTCAAAAAAAGGAAGTGCTAACTTTTAGTTAATTACACTTTTTTTGGCACAGTATTTTGATTTTGTGTTCAGATCACACTTACAAAATTGTGAAATATTCATCCATTAGATTCGTCTAGTTGGCTTGGGGTGAAATAATAAAGAAAATAAAAGCTGGTTTTATTTATTTATGGATT
>JANJGK010000005.1:1277112-1308189 GCA_039081455.1 Macrobrachium rosenbergii
GTCATAGGTCTCAGCTATTGGCCTCGGGCCTAAATTTTATATTCCAATTCCAGTTATTATTTGCTTTTCTTTTGCTGACCTTGAAAACACTCCGGTTTGTTAAAACGAAATCACGTGAAATTTAATACTCACCACTGGTAGTGTTTTCATTGTGGGTTTTAGTGACAAGGGCTTCTATTAAAACGAGTAAAAAATGCGCCGGCGCAATCGCGTTTTCTGTACAGTCGCTACAGCGTATAGTCAAGGCCACCGAAAACAGATCTGTCTTTCGGTGGTCTCCGTATAATGATGTATTAGCCGTGGCCCATGAAACTTTAACCACGGCCTGGTGGTGGCCTATCCTATGTAGTTGCCAGAAGCACGATTATGGCTAAATTTAACCTTAAATAAAATAAAAACTATTGAGGCTACAGGGCTGCAATTTGGTATGTTTGGTGATTGGAGGGTGGATGATCAACATACAAATTGGCAGCCCTCTAGCCTCAGTGGTTTTTAAGATCTGAGGGAGGACAGAATAAAAGTGCGAACATTATACAGTAAAGTGATGACGGGACAGACAAAGCCGTCACAATAGTTTTCTGTTACAGAAAACTAAAAAGTCAGATGAAATTCCTGAGCCCCTCGTAGCATTTGGCTGTAGATAATGAATAAATAGTGTAACTATTAAACAATACGTATCAGGGAGATTTGAATCTAACATTACATTTCCTGCCGGAAGCTAGACCTGATTTTCCATGCCTTAAGTAATGCTCATTATTTTTTTAGTTCAACCTAAAAGAATGCTTTGGTAACGTAACATCATGTGATCTATATTGTTCAGCTTGTTCAACTGAATATCTAAAAAAAATTAAGTGCTAACTTTTAGTTAATTACACTTTTTTTGGCACAGTATTTTGATTTTGTGTTCAGATCACACTTACAAAATTGTGAAATATTCATCCATTAGATTCGTCTAGTTGGCTTGGGGTGAAATAATAAAGAAAATAAAAGCTGGTTTTATTTATTTATGGATTTATTTTGGTGTTCAAGGAATACTGAAGATACGTCGAGAGAGTTTATAAGTACACCTTAAAGATTGTTAGACGATTGGAAAGGAATGGAATGAAATGTATAAAATTTAGGCCAAAGAGCCAAAGGTGGGACCTATGGCGAGGTCATTCGGCGCTGAAAGGGAAACTGAGAGTAGAAAGGTTTGAAAGACGTAACAGGAAGAAAGGTTTGAAAGGCGTAACAGGAAGAAAACTTCGTTGAGAGCAGAAAGGTTTGAAAGGCGTAACAGGAAGAAAACTTCGTTGAGAGTAGAAAGGTTTGAAAGACGTAACAGGAAGAAAGGTTTGAAAGGCGTAACAGGAAGAAAACTTCGTTGAGAGCAGAAAGGTTTGAAAGACGTAACAGGAAGAAAGGTTTGAAAGGCGTAACAGGAAGAAAACTTCGTTTGAGAGCAGAAAGGTTTGAAAGGCGTAACAGGAAGAAAACTTCGTTGAGAGTAGAAAGGTTTGAAAGACGTAACAGGAAGAAAGGTTTGAAAGGCGTAACAGGAAGAAAACCTCGTTGACAGTAGAAAGGTTTGAAAGGCGTAACAGGAGGAAAACCTCATTGAGAGGAGAAAGGTTTGAAAGACGTAACAGGAAGAAAGGTTTGAAAGGCGTAACAGGAGGAAAACCTCGTTGAGAGTAGAAAGGGTTGAAAGACGTAACAGGAAGAAAGGTTTGAAAGGCGTAACAGGAGGAAAACCTCGTTGAGAGTAGAAAGGTTTGAAAGACGTAACAGGAAGAAAGGTTTGAAAGGCGTAACAGGAAGAAAACTTCGTTGAGAGTAGAAAGGTTTGAAAGGCGTAACAGGAAGAAAGGTTTGAAAGGTGTAACAGGAAGAAAGATTTGAAAGGCGTAACAGGAGGAAAACCTCGTTGAGAGTAGAAAGGTTTGAAAGGCATAACAGGAAGAAAACCTCGTTGAGAGTAGAAAGGTTTGAAAGGCATAACAGGAAGAAAACCTCGTTGAGAGTAGAAAGGTTTGAAAGGCGTAACAGGAGGAAAACTTTTGCAGTTGCACTGTGAAACAACTGTTACAGGAGAAAGGGTTGAGAAAAGTAAAGACGGAAGAATGAAAATATGTACGGAGTTGGTAACTTGGAAAATGACTAGATGATATAGTGATGACACAGTACAGTGAATCCATAGACATACAATAGATGGATAATACTATTGGACTCTCAGAAGGAATGTCAACCACGTAAAAAAAGCCCATTAACTTGGAAATGAACCTACAAAAGTTGTTCAAGATGTCTTTTTTTTTCTATTTCTCTCCCTCTCTCTTTCCTCCTCCCTCCCCTCCTCCCCCTTCCCCCTCTTCCCCCCTCCCTCCCTCCTCCCCCCCTCCCCACCCCCGACTCGCTCATTCCCTCCTTTGTGCGACTCGAAGACTTCTAGAAAATTGAAACAAGACGAGTGAACAATACGGGTCCCATAAAACTTCTTCTTCTTGTTAATGACCTTCGTAAATCACGGGCATCGTCAGCATAAACATACCTTTTTTTTATTTTTTATTTAGGGTTTCAACTGAATCAGTTCATTCGTTTTATTTTCAGTCAGTCTGGCAAAAGAAGGAGAATTCTCCAGTATCAATTCAGTCGTTCCTGTGTTTTCCTACAACGGAAGTCAATCGTCTATTTGTAGGATAACGAGTGTGAAGATTAGACGTCATGATTGACTGAAAAAACAACGATTTTTAGGCCTGTTAATTCATAGCTAGGCCTACCCGCTCTTCCCAGTGACACGAGAAAAAGACTCGCTAATAACTTGATACCTAACCATGTAGATTAAGAACGGAAAACAGAACAAAGATAAGGAAAAGAGAGGCAACGCGTGGAACGTCAGAGCGAGGGAGGATGGGAGGGAGGGATGTCGAGGGAGGAAGGAGGGAGGAAGGGAGGGAGATGGCTATATAGCCAGCTAGCCAGCGAGACCTCTAAACGAAGAGATTCCCACGCCACACAGGAAATAGCTCCCCGGCACCCAAATCACTCGCTGCAAATTAAGTCGAGTCGCTAATGGCGACTGCGCTCGGTCCACTTTCAAACAACAGATGACCCCTCATATGCGTTGCCTCGCCCTGGACGGTAGGTACCATTAGTCGTGCCGTTAAGAGATTTATCGGGCAGATAAGGAATCAGTATTTCCTTGAGTCGATTACGAGAAAAATGTTAGGCGATGGGCGGGGATGCGAAAACGGAGCGGGTCGTTGCCATGCGCCCTGCGGAACGCCAGTCTTTCATTTTACTCGCGATTCATACGTTTCAATCATAGTAGATCCAGAGTATGTGAATTTTGATAGCTAAATAGAGAGAGAGAGAGAGAGAGAGAGAGAGAGAGAGAGAGAGAGAGAGAGAGAGAGGAGAGAGAGAGGTTGTTCAGTGTGGTAAACTGTTTGGTGTGATATGGCAGACTAAAATATAGATACGCATACTATTTCGTATTCGATCTGAAGGGAACTTAAATATATTTTGTTTTATATAAATTCAGATAAACTAATGAGAATTATTAAATACTTTTAGCCTTCTTACGAGATGAAACGAGATCTTACAATCTTCTTTTCATTCAACGCCAAAAAAATATGACTTGACTTTGCATCCATGAACGAGGGGGGGGGGGAGAGAGAGAGAGAGAGAGAGAGAGAGAGAGAGAGAGAGAGAGAGAGAGAGAGAGGAAAAACCACAATAAACTGCATTTAAGAACACCCGTCCCTTACTGAACTGAATACAGAATTTAGCCCGAAGGCCAAGCACTGGGACCTATTATGATGAGGTCATTCACGCTGAAACGGAAATTGACAATAAAAGGTTTGAAAGGCGTGACAGGAGGAAAACCCTCAAAGCAGTTGCACTATGAATCAATTGTTAGGAGAGGGTTGAGGAAAGTAAGATGGAAGAAAGAGAATATGAAAGGAGGTACAGTAAAAGGAACGAATGGGATTGCAGCTGTGGGCCGGAGGCACGCTGTAAAGAACCTTAAACAATGCCTATACCAAGAACATTCAAAATATGTCCGCCATCCAGTCTTAACCTTTCAACCGATAAGGTCAGGTCAGACTGTAAACGTCCTTAAAATTCGTAGTTGGGGGGTGGGGGGGCTCATTTCGAAGACTGGTTTATCTCTGCAAGAAGAGTTAACTGCCCGAACACGGTGACGAGGGAGGTCTTTGGTAATTACAGAAAAATCAAGTAAAAAGTGCGCCGAAGTTTCTCCGGCGCAATCGAGTTTTCTGTACAGTGTATAATCAAGGCCACCGAAAATAGATCTATCCTGTGGTTGTCTCGGTATAATGCTGTATGAACCGCGCCCTATGAAACTTTTATCAAGGCCCGTGTGGTGGCCTATCCTATATCGTTGCCAGGAACAGGATTATGGCTAACTTTAACCGTAAATAAAATAAAAACTACTGAGGCTAGAGGGCTGGAATTTGGTATGCCTGATGATTGGAGGGTGGATGATCAACATACCAATTTGCAGCCCTCTAGCCTCAGTAGTTTTTAAGATCTGAGGGCGGACAGAAAAAGTGCGGACAAAATAGAGTGGGGACGGACAGACAAATGGTTTTTCTTTTACAGAAAACTAAAATTGGCCCATGTATAAGCACGATAGTCATTTATGAATTACGTAACTCCTTGTAATCGCGTAGCTGGCGGCCTGACAGAGCTAAGTAGCATAGGACAGAATCCTACTTTAGAAAAGCCACCTACCAGAGTTAAGTTGTGTAGGACTTTGAATCCTACCTAGGAAAAGCCACCTAGCAGAGCTAAATTGTGTAGGATTTTGAATCCTACCTAGGAAAAGCCACCTAGCAGAGCTAAGTTGTGTAGGACTTTGAATCCTACCTAGGAAAAGCCACCTACCAGAGTTAAGTTGTGTAGGACTTTGAATCCTACCTAGGAAAAGCCACCTACCAGAGTTAAGTTGTGTAGGACTTTGAATCCTACCTAGGAAAAGCCACCTACCAGAGCTAAATTGTGTAGGATTTTGAATCCCACCTAAGAAAAGCCACCTGACAGAGTTAAGTACAGAAGGGTTTTCCTAATTTAAACTTATGCCTGCGCAATTGGAACCTCGAAAGTTCTCCTTGTATTTTGATAATTTACTTAACATTTTTTATATATTTATTTATGAATTTGTTAATTCATTATTTCTTGTATTTTCTACTTTTTTCTTTATTTTCTATTGCATTCTGTTACTTCTTTCAAATAATCACCATAATATTCTTTGGAAGCTTCAATTTTAAGTCAGTGGCCCTGTGGCGGGCCATGTGCCCTATGAATAGGGTACATCCTCTGAATAATAATAATAATAATAATAATAATAATAATAATAATAACAATAATAATAATAATAATAATAATAATAATAATAATAATAATAATAATAATCAAAGGCCACCATGAATTTATATGCCACTTCAAACAATGAGTAAGAAAATTATTACATTTCTCTGTATATTTAGTGTTCCATATGAATAGGGTTCATCTTTTGAATAATAATAATAATAATAATAATAATAATAATAATAATAATAATAATAATAATAATCCAAAGGCTACCATGATTTCCATAATATAATCAGATACAGCGTTCCAGCCCCATGAGAGCTGGTGGTCAGCTTAGTGGTCTAGTTAAACTATTTTGATGACAATAATAATCAGATACAGAGTATGAGAATTAATGTATTTCTTTGTACATTTAGCGTTCCTTTTTGAGATTCCGCAGGAACGAGTCATTGGGGATATGGCAATTATTATCCGTAGAGTTTTGTTTAACCTGTTTATCGTATAAACAGCTTCACCTATTTGTTCTTATCTATGCGGGTACCTTGTATGGCTGATCACCTTTCAATTAGGGAATCCAGGATCGTCTACCTGATGTCTCTGGTAATCGAGTTCTTCTTCTTCTTCTTCTTCTTCTTCTTCTTCTTCTTCTTCTTCTTCTTCTTCTTCTTCTTTATTTTGCTTCTTTTCTCTCTCCTTTTCTTCTTCTTCTTCTTCTTCTTCTTCTTCTTCTGTATTTTGCTGCTTCTTTTCTCTCTCCTTTTCTCCTTCTTCTTCTTCTTCTTTCTGTTCTTCTTCTTCTTCTTCTTCTTCTTCTTTCTGTTCTTCTTCTTCTTCTTCTTCTTCTCTTCTTCTCTTTTTCTTCTTTTTCTTCTTCTTCTTCTTCTTACTTTTTTCTCTTCTTCTTCTCCTTCTTCTTTTTATTTCTTTTATTCTTTTCTTCTTCTTCTTCTTCTTCTTCTTCTTCTTCTTCTTCTTTATTTTTTCTCTTATTTTCCTTCGTCTTCTTCTTCTTCTCCTTCTTCTTCTTCCTTTTTCTCTCTTGTTCTCCTCCTTCTTCTTCTTCTTCTTTATTATCTTGGCTATTACGGCGTCTGTTTCAAACCTGAGATCTTCAACTGTCTTTCATTTCTTTGTATTCATTTATAACTTTATTCTTCTCTGCCTTTCATTTATATATTTTATTCTTTTATTTTAGGATATTTTTCTTGCCATTTTCTATTTTTCCTAAGATTATTTATTTTTTTACTTTTCCCCTGTATTATTATTGTCCATTTGCTTCTCTTTTGCGTAGTGTACATTATATATATATATATATATATATATATATATATATATATATATATATATATATATATATATATATATATATATATATATATATATTTGGTGCCGTCTAATCAACAGATTTGGAATTAGCAGTTTCATCATTTTATCCTTAATTCTGATACCTCGAGGAGGCTGACCTACATATATTTTATGGTAATGGTTCCTTCCAAATTTTTTTGCATGACCCAATCTCCGACATGCTTATTCTCTCTTTCTTATCTCTTATTTTTTTTATAGTTTATTTCTTATTTCTTATTCCTTACATCTCTCAGGCGGCCAGTTTGCAATTCCTTGATCTGCATATTATGTCCTCGTTTATTGTCATTTTCTTCGTTTTCGGACAATTGTACGTACCCTAGTGTATAATATTCTCTCTCTCTCTCTCTCTCTCTCTCTCTCTCTCTCTCTCTCTCTCTCTCTCTCTCTCTCCCCCGCGAATAATAAAAGCAGGAAATTTCGATTTCCGTGTCAGATGCGCAGGAATTGGTATATTGCACGAGTATCAATTACGGTCGAGGCGGGCACAGGAGGGTTTAAAAAAAACTTAAAAAAAAAAAAATTAAAATTAAAAAACTGCACTCAAAATTCCGTCGATGTTCGAAAAGACGAGTTTTTTTAGTTTCGTTTTTTATTTATTTTTTTTTTTTGAGAAAGGAGAGAACCGAAGGATATCGACGGATATCGAAGGATACTGGAGGATACTGGGGGATATTAAATGGTACCTTAGGATACTGGAGGATACCGGGGGATACCGAAGGATACTGAAGGATGCCAAAGGATACCGGAGGATACCGAATGATACTGGAGGATATCGAAGGATACCAGAGGACACTGGAGGATACAGAGGGATATCAAAGGATACTGGAGGATACAAAATGATACTGGAGGATACTGAGCGGGTACTCAAGAATACCCAAGGATACTTCAGGATACCCAAGTTGACCAAAAGTTACCAAAGGATGCCCAATGATACCAGAGGATACCGAAGGATACCAGAGTATACCGAAGCCTACCGGAGGATACCAAAGAATATCCTCCGGTATTCTTCCGTGTATACTCTGGTGCCAGAGGATACTGGAGGATACCAAAGGATACCCGAGGATACTGAAGGTAACTGGAGGATACAAAAGGATACCAAAGGATTCCAGAGGATACCAGAGGATACTGAATGATAAAGAAGAATATCGAAAGACACTGAAGGATACCAAAGGGTACCAAAGGATACCGAAGGATACCGAAGGATGCTGAAGCATATGAGAGGTACCAAAGGATACTGAAGGATAACAGGGCTTACCAAAGGATACCAGAGGATACCGAAGGATACCAAAGGATACCGGAGGATACCAAAGGATACTGGAGGATACCAAAGGATACCAAAGGATACCGGAGGATACCGGAGGATACCAAAGGATACTGAAGGATACTGGAGGATACCAAAAGGGTACCGGAGGATACCCGAGGATATCAAAGGATATCGAAGGAAACTGGAGGATACCGAATGATACTAAAGGGTACTGAAGAATAATGAAGGATACCGAAGGATACCAGAGGATATCGGAGGATATAGGAGGATAACGAAAGATCCCGGAGGATAGCAATGGATACCAAATGATACCAGAAGATATCCTCTTCATACCAAAGGATACTAGAAGATATCCTCTGGATACCAAACGATACCAGAAGATATCCTCTGGATACCAAAGGATACTAGAAGATACCAAAGGATGCCAGATGGTACTGGAGGATACCGAAGGATACCGAAAGATCCCGGAGGATACCAATGGATACCAAACGATACCAGAGGATATCCTCTGGATATCAAAGGGTACTAGAAGATACCAAAGGATGCCAGATGGTACCGAAGGGATACCGAAGGATACCGAAAGATCCCGGAGGATACCAATGGATACCAAACGATACCAGAGGACATCCCCTGGATACCAAAGGATACTAGAAGATACCAAAGGATGCCAGATGGTACCGAAGGATACCGAAGGATACCAGCGGGTACCGGGAGAGAGCGTGATCCTTACCATAGTTCCCCCGGTAACGTAACAAAAAAAAAAAAAAAAAAAAATCGCCACTCCATAACGAAGTGTAAATTTGCGAACAACGATTCTGGTAAAGAAAAAAAAAACCTGGGGAAATAAAATTGGCTAAAAAAAAAAATACACACTGACAAGACATGCAAAAATAACTTCTCGTCTCCATTATTCGTCATTACATTCGCTGAAGACCATCATCAAGCGAGAGAGAGAGAGAGAGAGAGAGAGAGAGAGATAGAGAGAGAGAGGAGGGGCAGTGTGAGCGGGATGTTATATATGTGTCGGCAAGTCGGAAAGAGTAAGGGGGGGGGAGGAATGGGACCGGGTTTTGGAAGGGGGAGGGGGAAGGGGGGAAAGGGGGGAGGGTTATGGAAGGGGGAGGGGGCCACATCAGTGATGTACACATGATCTTCGAAACATCAAAGTGCACCTGAGAGATGTGATTTGGTCGGGAGGTCGATGGCATTCATCACTCCAAATTGCAGAGCTCACCCTGTTTCTGACAGTCCAAGGCCAGAGAGCCCAGCGCTCTCTGGTGATGAGCGCTCTCCTCGCGCGCACACGCATACACACTCACACACGCATACGCACACTCACACATATACACCTTATATACACATATACACACACACACACACGAACACTCACAGATATTCACTCGCAAACGACCACTTCATTCTCTTATTCAGTCACGTGGAAGATAACTATCTCTCTCTCTCTCTCTCTCTCTCTCTCTCTCTCTCTCTCTCTCTCTCTCTCTCTCTCTCTCTCTCTGAAGAGAAAATGTAAAATTATGGAAGTGAAATAAATATATCGAAGGGAGACACACATCTATCTTCCTTTAAAACTGCCAAAGTTTAGATTTTCCAGGGCGTACTTTCAAAATATCATATTTCTGTATCTAAAATCATTGGACTTCTGCTTATGCAAATTGCCTGTCTTTTCACACCCATGTATCTGTATGTTTCATTAAGAAGCCAAGAGGAATACATAATGTATACCATTGCATACATATATTCCTATCTGTTCATACCCATCCATCAATCTATTGAATTAAGAAGCCAAGAGGAATATATATATATACCATTGCATATACAAATTGCATATCCTTACCATCTATCAATATATTGAATTAAGAAGCCAACAGGAATGTATATGTATATACCATTGCATATACAAATTTCATATCTATTCATACCCATCTATCAATCTATTGAATTGAGAAGCCATGAGGAATATATATACCATTCCATATATATATTGCCTATCTATTCATACCCATCTATCAATCTATTGAATTAAGAAGTCAAGAAGAATATATATATACCATTGCATATGCAAATTGCATATCTATTCATACCCATCTATCAATCTATTGAATTAAGAAGCCAAGAGTAATATGTATACCATTGTATATACAAATTGCATATCTGTTCATACCCATTTATCTATCTATTCAGTTAAGAATCCAAGAGTAATATATATACCATTGCATATACAAATTGTATACTGCTCATACCCATCTATCAATCTATTGAATTAAGAAGCCAATAGGAAAATATATATACCAATGCATATACAAATTGCATATCTATTCATACCCATCTATCTATCTATTCAATTCAGAAGCCAAGAGGAATATATATACCATTATCCTCCGCGAATTCTGTCAAGAAACTGAAAATATTACCAGGCTTATCAACTACCAGGAAACTGGGAGGACACTCAGATATAAAACGAAAAATATAATAATAATAATATAAAGAATATCGCAAGGAATTATGGGAAACAGACATTAAGAAAATGGACTACTCGCTCTTTAGTGACTGTACAAAGACTGAATTGCCATTGGAGCCTAAGGAAATATTATGGAAGGCTCATTCAAGGCTGAATTGAATTGAACTGAATATAGAATTTAGGCCAAAGGCCAAGCACTGGGGCCAATGGGGTCATTCAGCGCTGAAACGGAAATTGGCAGTAAAATTTTGAAAGGTGTAACAGGAGGAAAACCTCAAAGCAGTTGCACTATGAATCAATAAATTGTTAGGAGAGGGTTGGGAATAAGATGGAAGAAAGAGAATATGAGAGGAGATGCAGTAAAAAGAACGAAAGGGGTTGCAGCTAGGGTCCAAAGGCACGCTGCAAAAAACCTTAAGCAGTGCCTACAGTGTACTGAATGAGGTGCACTGACGCACAAACCCCCTACGGGAATTTAAGGCTGAAGGAAAGTTGACCAGGCCTACTCAATGAGGAACCAAATTTTTTTTTTATAAATAAAAAACAAGTAAATAAGTAAATAAAAAAGTAAATAAGTAAGGAGATGCTATTTAGTATAAAAATCACGAGTTATGGCCTGTTGGGAGAATTCTAAAATGGACCAAGTAACACTGCTAGTTTATGGATGAGGTTGAAAAAAAATAAAAAATGATAATAAATGAACAGTTACTTTGAGTCAGGGTGTTGAACGCATTAAGCATACGAGAGAGAGAGAGAGAGAGAGAGAGAGAGAGAGAGAGAGAGAGAGAGAGAGAGAGAGAGAGCACTGAGGCATTGTTGAAAGGCTAAAGATCACAATGTATGGAGAGAGAGAGAGAGAGAGAGAGAGAGAGAGAGAGAGAGAGAGAGAGAGCACTGAAGGCAGTGTTGAAAGGCAAAAGGTCACCATGTATGGAGAGAGAGAGAGAGAGAGAGAGAGGAGAGAGAGAGAGAGAGAGAGAGAGAGAGAGAGAGAGAGCATTGAAGACATTGTTGAAAAGGCTAAAGGTCACAATGTATGGAGAGAGAGAGAGAGAGAGAGAGAGAGAGAGAGAGAGAGAGAGCAGAAAATTAACTTTAATTGACAAAAACACAATAAATAGACACGGTTTTAAGCGATACCGATTAATTTTGATATGAGACAGAGAGAGAGAGAGAGAGAGAGAGAGAGAGAGAGAGAGAGAGAGAGAGAGAGAGAGAGAGAGACTGCATAATATAATCAGATTGTATGGCAGGGGAACGTGACGTCAGTCGGTTCAGTTAACCAAAAAAAAAAAGAAAAAAAAATAATCGATATGAGAGCTGGGGTGAAAGTTACATAATTATGCCGCTGTACCTGACGCTAATATCAATGTGCCTTTTGCAATCTTAACCCCCCCTCCCCCTTCTCCACTCCCCCTCCCTCTTCCCCTTCCCTCTTCCCTTTTCTCCCCCTCCCTTCCCTCCCCAAACTTCCGTAACCCCTACCTATAGATTTCACCCGTCTTCTGTTTTAGGTTACAAGGATGCAAGTGGAAACTGTGTTGCTTTGCTTGCTTTGTGAAATTTAAATCTGTGAAATTTAAATATGGGAAATTTAAATCTGGGAATTTAAATCTGGGAAATTTAAATCTGGGAATTTAAATCTGGGAAATTTAAATCTGGGAAATTCAAGTCTGAAGAATTCAAATCTGGCTAATTCAAATCTGGGAAATTCAAATCTGGAGTTTAAATCTGAGAAATTTAAATCTGGGAAATTTAGATCTGGGAAATTCAAGTCTGAAGAATTCAAATTTGGGTAATTTAAACCTGGGAAATTTAAATCTGGGAAATTCAAGTCTGAAGAATTCAAATTTGGGTAATTTAAATCTGGGAAACTTAAATCTAGAATTTTAAATCTTAGAAATTTAAATCTGCGTTATTTAAATCTGAAAAATCTAAACCTGAGAAATTTAAATCTGGGAAATTCAAGTCTGAAGAATTTAAAACTAGGCAATTAAAATCTTGGAAATTTAAACCTGGGAATATAAGTCTGTGAATTTAAATCTGAAATTTAAACCTGGGAAATCAAAATCTGAGGAATTTAAAGCTGGGTAATTTAAATCTGGAATTTTAAATCTGTGAAATTTAAGCCTGGGAAATTTATATCTGTGAAATTAAACCTGGAGAATTTAAATCTGTGCAATTTAAACCTGGGAAATTTAAATCTGTGAAATTTAAAATCTAGGAATTTAAATCTGGGTAATTTAAATCTGGGGAATATTGAACCTGGTAATTTTAAATCTGTGAAAATTAAATCTGGGAACCTTAAATCTAAAAAATTCAAGTCTAAGAATTTGAAATCTGGGAAATCTAAATCCGGGAATCTTAAATCAGAGAATTTTAAATCAGGAAAATTTAACGTTGGTATTGTAAAATCTCGGAAATTTAAATATGTGAAATTTAAATTTAGAAAATTTCAGTCTGGGAATTTTAAATCTGTAAAATTCAAACATGTGATATTTAAATATGGGAACTTTAAATGTGTGAAATTTAAATGTGTGAAATTTAAATCTGGAAAATTTAAATCTGGGAAATTTTATTCTGGGAAATTTAAATCTGAGAAATTTGAATCAAGGACATGTAAATCTGGGAAATTTAAATCTGGGAAATTTGATTCTGGGAAATTTAAATCTGCGAAATTTAAATCAAGGACATTTAAATCTAGGAAATTTAAATCTGGGAGACGACAAGTTTACTTACTTATTCATTTGCAGATAAATATGGAGTGAAAAACAGCGCTTCCTATATGTAGTTGCATGTGAATATTTATCATACAAAAGAAGATATATATATACTCGTACATGTATGTATGTATGTATGTATGTATGTATGTATGTATATATGTATGTATACATACATACATACATACACTTCATGGAACAATACTACTGCAATTTTTTAGTATGTTTACAAGAAATGGATGCCATGGAGCAGTAGATAATTTACTGAAAATTATTATTATTATTATTATTATTATTATTATTATTATTATTATTATTATTATTATTATTATTATTATTATTATTATTATTATTATTCAATACTCAGAAATACGAGTGGCATTTGTCTATCTAACAAAAAGGACTCAGCCTGATAACCTTATGATTCAGCTCAGTCTATATTTTAAACAACCAAATAAAAGACTGAAGACTGTTCCTCTCTCTTTATTTGTTAAGACTGAGAATGATCTCATTCGTCACGGCTGACAGTTTTTGATAGTGAATGAAAATGAATGAAAACCGGATTTTATAATTAGGTGATTCGACTGTATGTAAATAATTCAGGGTTCATTGTCTTATTTTTTAATTTGATTAATGTTCCAGGCTTTGAGATTTCGGAAATTTTACTTTTTGTAGAACATATTCAGGACAACTTATATGTATGTATGTATGTATGTATGTATGTGTATGTATGTATGTTTTATATATATATATATATTATATATATAATATATATATTATAATATATATATATATATATATATGAATATATATATTGTTGATAATTAGTAATGAGCTTACTAGAACGTCAGATCAATGATGAAATGTGTAATAATTATTTATTGAACTATATGCAAAATTACCTTTGAAGAAATAACTGAGTCTGAAAAAAAGTGACTGCAGTAAATGAGAGAGAGAGAGAGAGAGAGAGAGAGAAGAGAGAGAGAAGAGAGAGAAGAGAGAGAGAGAGAAGAGAGAGAGAGAGAGAAAATCCCCTTCATAAAGACAAAATCTAATATTATTCATATTTAATAATTACAGTAGATCCATAGTTCTGTTAGGAAAGAGAGAGAGAGAGAGAGAGAGAGAGAGAGAAGAGAGAGAGAGAGAGAGAGAGAGAGAGAGAGAGAGTTTGCGAATTTGAAAAATAAATTTAAAAAAAACCTCAGGAGAAAAAAATAAAAGGAAGAAATTTCATGCTTTTGTCTTTGTTCCCTGACCTTAAATCATTTTTTTTTTATAGAGAGAGAGAGAGAGAGAGAGAGAGAGAGAAGAGAAGAGAGAGAGAGAGAGAGAGAGAGAGAGAGAGAGAGAGAGAGAGAGAGATTTACGAATTTGAAAAATAAATAAAAAAAAAGTATCAGGAGAAAAAATGTGTTTTATTCCCTGATTTATAAATCATTTTTTTTTTTTAGAGAGAGAGAGAGAGAGAGAGAGAGAGAGAGAGAGAGAGAGAGAGAGAGAAGAGAGAGAGAGAGAGAGAGAGAGAGAGAGAGAGAGAGAGAGAGAGAGAGAGAGAGAGAATCTAGGTTTGCGAATCTGAAAAATAAACTGAAGAAAAATCAGGAGGAAAATACATTTTTATTCCCTGACATAAAATCATTTTTCTTTTTTTATTTTTTGTCTTTTTTCTATTCTTTTGTGGATCTACTGACCTTGTTGAACAAAAGGTCAACAGGACCTTTGAGAGAAGACCTTGTTATATCATTTCTCACCCCTGCCCCTCCCCTCCCCCTCCCCCCTCCCCCTCTGCCATTTCCACATCATGGGATCTCGTAAAAAGGTTCTGGGAAACTGACGGACGAGACAGACAGACATCGACTAGAAACGAAAACCTATCTGGGCGTCTGCGATCCTTCTGTAGCAGGAGACAGAGGCCATAGACGGACAGACGGTGAGTGGATACACAGAAAGACAGACAGACAGACAGACAGGAGACGGAATGGATTGACACAGAAACAGGAGACGAGACGTGGGCGCACCTGTTCAAATGGACAGACAGAGAGACGGAACGTAAGCGTGTCTGTTCAAATGGACAGACAGAGAGACGGAAACGTAGGCGTGTCTGTTCAAATGGGCAGACAGAGAGACAAACAGACAGGAGACGGGACGTAGCCCCGTCCGTTGTAATAGACAGAGGTTCAGACAGACAGGAGACGGGACGTGGGCGCGTCTGTTGTAATAGACAGAGGTTCAGACAGACAGGAGACGGGACGTAGCCCCGTCTGTTGTAATAGACAGAGAATCAGACAGACAGGAGACGGGACGCAGGCTGATCTGTCGCAATAGATAGACAGAGAGGACGAAGGCGCGTCTGTTGCAATAGATAGAGTGTCAGCCAGACAGGAGACGGGAGGAGGGCGCGTCTGTTGAAATGCGGGTTGAGATTGACGGGCGTGTAGCAGACGGCGGTAGAGAGAGAGAGAGAGAGAGAGAGAGAGAGAGAGAGAGAGAGAGACCAGCATAGCTAATGGCAAATAATTGGCCCCTGTCATTTGCTCAGCAGGCCTAAGATAGACTGCTGCTAAGAGGAACAACTTCCTCCCCCCTCCCACCCTTCCCACACCCACGGCCCTACTGCCTAGACAGCCCCCTTCCCACCCACCCCCACACCCCCCTTCCCCTGACAGGCATCGATGGGGCCCTGGACTGTATATCCCAAAGACAAAAACAAGAAGAATAAGAGATTCTGGTCTCCAGAGGCCACTCGTAAAGGTTGTAGCTGTATTCTTCGGAGGAAACTCTAATTAGAAAGGTTTTTTCTTTATTTTATTTTTTTTTTTAGCAATTAGGAGGTTTTCGTAAACAAACAATGATCAAGCCGCGAATATTGTGCTTTGTGCATATAACGCCACAGTTCTTTGCGGACTGCTGAAGCGAATTACTGTAGATATTTGTAGATGTTTCTTTGAAGTCTCAGCTTACAAGCTGCTGAAGACATTTTTAGTTTTCTATAAAAGAAAACTATTGTGCCGGCTTTGTCTGTCCGTCCGCACTTTATTCTGTCCGCACTTTTTTGTGTCCGCCCTCATATCTTAAAAACTACTGAAGCTAGAGGGCTGCGAATTGGTATGTTGATCATCCACCCTCCAATCATCAAAACAGACCAAATTGCAGCCCTCTAGCCTCAGTAACTTTTATTTTATTTAAGGTTAAAGTTAAATAAAGTTAACCATAATCGTGCTTCTGGCAACGATATAGGGTATGCCACCACCAGGCCGTGGTTAAAGATTCATGGGCCGCGGCTCATTCAGCATTATACCGAGACCACCGAAAGATAAATCTATTTTCGATGGCCTTGATTATACGCTGTACAGAAAATTCGGTTGCGCTGAAGGAACTTCGGCGCATTTTTTACTTTTTTTTCTTTCTTATTACAGAAGGTCCTTTAGGTATACTCTGAGGATATTTGAAGGACTTTTCTTATTACACACATTTACACAGAGACTGTACCTCGAATGTAGATAGAGTTTTGTGAAGTAATTGATAAGCAGAGCAATTACATTTAGCAGTTAATATGATTTCCGTTCTTTGTTCATAGACTCATTCCGATTTCAAGGTGGGCTGGTCAAACTTTCACCATACCGTAGCAGTCAGGGACAAGCGGCAACGAGACCCAGAAGCCAAATAATAATAATAAAAATCGTTAGAACGCATCATTATGGGATATGGTTTGCGTCACGAAAAATTATCGCAATACTCCATTAAAAGCCAAATAATCTCATTTTCATCTCCGTAGGGGGGTAGTGTCGTCAGTGCACCTCACGCGATACACTGTAGGCATTATTTAAGGTGCTTTGCAGCGTCCCTAATTCGGTCCCTAGCTGCAACCCCTTTCACTCCTTTTATTGTACCTCCATTCATATTCTTTTTACTATCGTACTTTCCACCCTATTCGAACAATGTTTAATAGTATAAATGCGAGGTTTTTTCCTCCTGTTGCACCTTGTAAGCCTCGTACTCTCAGTTTTCCTTTCGGCGCTGAATGACTTCATAGGCCCCAGCTTTTATTCTATCTATCTATCTATCTATCATTTTCATTTCTTTGCATATCTTTCATCATGACTATCTATCCTTCAGAGATGATCTCATCATCGTTTAAACCTCGCCATGACGAGAATAAGTTTCGAACTGAAACAGAAAGAGAATAAAGTTCTCTCTCATATTTTTTTAAGATTTTCATAATTGCGGAGCCTTTGAGAGTAAAAAAAAAAAAAAACCAAGGCGAATTAACTCCTACTGGGATCTGGAAGGCCTTCACTTGTGTCTGTGTGTGTGTGTGTGTGTTGTGTGTCTGTGTGTTGCAATCCCTTTTTGGGGAGCCTATTCACGTAGACCTATGGCCAGGGAGGAGACGAGCTAATCAACATGCTGTCAGTCGAGCGTGAAATCTCTTTGTTTTGCCGCGTCCTCCAAAGTCCGTCGAATTGTTTCGTGTTAAGCTCCGCTTTTTTTTCCCTGTTAGTCATCAGACATAAATACACACACATATCTTTTCTTTATTCTTAGTTGTGTAAGTTCTTTCTTAACCAGTTTTGTTAGTTAGGCTGTTCTCGGGCTCTAATCATTTCGGTAACGAAAAATGCTAAGTGAGGCTTTGGTTTTCCATTCGGCATGAAACCAAAAAAAATCGCCATCTTGAAAGGAGAAGATTCACATTGAAATAGTCTACTGCTGCGATCTTTTAGCATGCGCATGCGCATGGACTGCTAAAGACTCTTGCAAGGGACGTAATTGCTCACATGGCCATGAATATTCTAAGCGTGTCTCGCAAGAAACAAATTACGAACTCGATCAATCGAGACGCCAAAAGAGGAGGTTTGTCTCAGGAGCGATGGCGTCTGGGAGCAGTAGACTTAATGGAGGAAGAAAAATAAGAATCAGTCATGGCAGATACTCCCTTGAATATCTCTCACGTTGTCAGTTAGTTTTGAGTTTATATTTATCTGTTTGACGAGGGACTGGTTGATTTACTTATCTGGAATTGGAATATAAAATCTAGGCCAAAGGTCAAGCGATGGGACCTATAGTGAGGTCATTCAGCGCTGATTGGGTAACTGAAAGCAAAAGGTTTTGAACGGTGTAACAGGAGGAGAAATAGAGAATAAAAAGGTTTGAAAGGTGTAACAGGAGGAGAAATAGAGAATAAAAAGGTTTGAAAAGTGTAACAGGAGGAGAAATAGAGAATAAAAATGTTTGAAAGGTGTAACAGGAGGAGAAATAGAGAGTAAAAAGTTTTGAAAGGTGTAACAGGAGGAGAAATAGAGAATAAAAAGTTTTGAAAGGTGTAACAGGAGGAGAAATAGAGAATAAAAAGTTTTGAAAGGTGTAACAGGAGGATAAACAGAGAATAAAAAGTTTTGAAAGGTGTAACAGGAGGAGAAATAGAGAATAAAAAGGTTTGAAAGGTGTAACAGGAGGAGAAATAGAGAATAAAAAGTTTTGAAAGGTGTAACAGGAGGAGAAATAGAGAATAAAAAGGTTTGAAAGGTGTAACAGGAGGAGAAATAGAGAATAAAAAGTTTTGAAAGGTGTAACAGAAGGAGAAATAGAGAATAAAAAGGTTTGAAAGGTGTAACAGGAGGAGAAATAGAGAATAAAAAGTTTTGAAAGGTGTAACAGGATGAGAAATAGAGAATAAAAAGGTTTGAAAGGTGTAACAGGAGGAGAAATATAAGTAAAAAGTTTAGAAGGTGTAACAGGAAGAGAAATAGAGAATAAAAAGGTTTGAAAGGCGTAACAGGAGAAGAAATTTAAATAAAAAGGTTTGAAAAGTGTAACAGGAAGAGAAATAGAGAATAAAAAGGTTTGAAAGGTGTAACAGGAAGAGAAATAGAGAATAAAAAGGTTTGAAAGGCGTAACAGGAGAAGAAATTTAAATAAAAAGGTTTGAAAGGTGTAACAGGAGGAGAAATAGAGAATAAAAAGGTTTGAAAAGTGTAACAGGAAGAGAAATAGAGAATAAAAAGGTTTGAAAGGTGTAACAGGAAGAGAAATAGAGAATAAAAAGGTTTGAAAGGTGTAACAGGAGGAGAAATAGAGAATAAAAAGGTTTGAAAGGTGTAACAGGAGGAGGAGAAATAGAGAATAAAAAGGTTTGAAAGGTATAACAGGAGGAGAAATAGAGAATAAAAAGGTTTGAAAGGTATAACAGGAGGAGAAATAGAGAATTAAAAGGTTTGAAAGGTGTAACAGGATGAGAAATTTAAATGAAAATGTTTGAAAGTGTAACAGGAGGAGAAATAGAAAATAAAAAGGTTTGAAAGGTGTAACAGGAGGAGAAATAGAGAATTAAAAGTTTGAAAGGTGTAACAAGAGGAAAAATTGAAATAAAAAGGTTTGAAAGGTGCAACAGGATGAGAAATTGAAATAAAAATGTCTGAAAGGTGGAACAGGAAGAGATATAGAGAATAAAAAGTTTTGAAAGGTGTAACAGGAGGAGAAACTGAGACAAAAAGTTTTGAAAGGTGTAACAGGAAAAGAAATAGAGAATAAAAAGTTTGAAAGGTGTAACAGAAGGAGAAATAGAGAATTAAAAGGTTTAAAAGGTGTAACAGGAGGAGAAATAGAGAATAAAAAGGTCTGAAAAGTGTAACAGGCGGAGAAATAGAGATTAAAAAGGTTTGAAAGGTGTAACAATAGGAGAAATAGAGAATAAAAAGGTTTGAAAGGTATAACAGGAGGAGAAATAGAGAATAAAAAGGTTTGAAAGGTGTAACAGGAGGAGAAATAGAGAATAAAAAGGTTTGAAAGGTGTAACAGGAGGAGAAATAGAGAATAAAAAGGTTTGAAAGGTGTAACAGGAGGAGAAATAGAGAATAAAAAGGATTGAAAGGAAAGCCTTTTGCAGCTGCACTACAAAATAGGTGTTAGGAGAGGGTGGAGGAAAATAAGACGAAAGGAAGAGAATATGAACGAAGATACAGCCAAAGGAATGAAAGGGGTCGCAGCTAGGGGCCGAACGGACGCTGCAAAGAACCTTATCAAGTAATGCCTTCAGCTGGGAGGATGTGTTGTTTTAGGAGTGCAGGAATAAGGGAAAAAAGCGTGTGGTGGGATAAGGAAATAAAAAACTCAGAGAATGTAAAACAGATTATTTGAGAATCAGTTACAAGAATGAAGGGAAGATGATGCACAGTAATACAAAAGGACTGACAGGAAGCTGAAAGAAAGCTAAGAAAGGGAAGGGGGCACGTAACAGAAAAACGGTCGAGATTAGAAAGCCAAGACAAAGAGAAAGGTTAATAAGCAAAATGGATCCTGAAGGAAATGTGCAAATGCAAAATCCCTGTATAACTCACCACGTCCGAATTGCTAATGCCCTGGGCTCTCACTCGAAAGACCAGGGTTCGGTCCCGTGGTGAGTCAGAAATTTACTGGTTCGCTGGTATAGTGGTTAGTGTTGTGGTATGCCACTCACATGTCGCGGGTTCGCGTTTCCCCCAGGGCGATATATATGCGATATATATATATATATATATATATATATATATATATATATATATATATATATATATATATATATATATATATATA
The DNA here is from genome assembly GCA_039081455.1 of Macrobrachium rosenbergii. Taxonomy (NCBI): domain Eukaryota; kingdom Metazoa; phylum Arthropoda; class Malacostraca; order Decapoda; family Palaemonidae; genus Macrobrachium; species Macrobrachium rosenbergii. Next base: position 1,297,832 of record JANJGK010000005.1, read on the forward strand.
TCCTATTAACATTAGCAATCGATCAGAGAAGTTCAGCAAATTGGGTATGGACAATGCTTAGTTGGGTAACCACTCATGGAAGCCAAACTGCATTCACCCATAAGGTAAAATGTGAATAGGTTTATGGAAATCATATTATTTTACTGATGTGGGAACCTTTGAGATGAGTCAATTGATGTTTGTGAAAGAAACCCTGTTTGATAAGTAGAAAGTTGAATGAATAAAGGAATAGAGAAAAGTATTGGATTAAAATACACTTCTTAAGTAAATAAACGAAAATATTAATGTTGACAAATGTGATAGTTTTGAAAGCTAAAAGTGATCACTGATCAATTTTATAACTAACAAATAAGTAACATAAAATAGTCTAGTTATTTAGAAAACAAAAACTCTTTAAAAAATACGAAATCAACTGATTACTGATCACTGACCAACTTTACTGGATGGTAAAATGTATACAAAACAAATTCACTTATCCATCGTGAGCCTTAAGGTCTGTGTCAGGTCACTGATCAACATTTTGACTAGCTAATAACGAAAAAAAACGAGACCAGTTATTTAGAACACAGAGATGCTTACAGTGATCAGATCGAGCACAAAATATAAAAAAAAAAAATACTAAATCAACTGGTCACTGATCAACATTTTAACTGATTAACTTTACTGGACAGCAAAGTATAAACAAAGCAAATTCACTGATCAACATTTTAACTATCAAATAATAAAAAAAAGGAAGACTAATCACTAATCAACTTTACTGGATAATAAAATTTAGAAAAAACGAATTCACTTATCTATCGTGAGCCTTAGGTTCTGTATCTGATCACTGATCAATTTTATAACTAGTAAATAATAAAAAAAGAAGATTATCACTGATCAATTCTACTGGATAATGAAGTGCAGAAAAAAATCACTTATTTATCGCGACCCTTAGGCCCTGTATCTGATCACTGATCAACATTTTAACTAGCTAATAGTGAAAAAATTATTACTAATCACTGATCAACTTTACTGGACAATAAAATATATATAGAAAAAATTCAATTATCTATCGTAAGCCTTAGGCTCTGTCTCTGATCACTGATAAACATTTTAACGGCAATTAATGAAAAAATAATAAAAAAAAAGAACACTAATCACTGATCAAGTTTACTGGACAATAAAATACAAAAAAAAAAAAAACAAATTCAGTTATCTATCGTAAGCGTTAGGCTCTGTAGCTGATCACTGATCAACATTTTAACTAGCAAATAATGAAAAAATCATTACTAATCACTGATCAACTTTACTGGGCGATAAAACATAGGAAAAACCATTCACTTATCTATCATAAGCGTTAGACTCTGTAGCTGATCACAGATCAACATTTTAACTAGCAAATAATTAAAAAAAAAAAAGACTAATCACTGATCAGGTTTACTGTATCTGATCACTGGTCACATTTTAACTAGCAAATAATGAAAAAAATCATTACTAATCACTGATCAACTTTACTGGGCGATAAAACAGGAAAAACCATTCACTTATCTATCGTAAGCGTTAGACTCTGTAGCTGATCACAGATCAACATTTTAGCTAGCAAATAATAAAAAAAAATAAGACCAATCACTGATCAAGCCTCAGGCTCGGTGTCTAATCACTGATAAACATTTTAGCTAGCAAATAATTAAAAAAAAAAAGAGTAATCGCTGATCAAGTTTACTAGACAATAAAATACAGAAAAAAAAGCAAATTCAGTTTTCTATCGTGAGCCCCAGGCTCCGTATCTGTGAAAATTGTGCTGGTCAGGTTCCTATAAAGTCCCGGCGACCTTATCTAAACCATCTAAATTCCCCTTTCGATGGTGTTAACACTTTTTTTTTTATAATTGTTTTCTCTATTTTTTTTTTTTTTTTTTTTTTTGCTGGATCTTCGCAGCCATAAAAAATGAGGAGGTAGTGATAGGTTACCTGCGGCCCTTGAGTGTAGTTGGAAACCGATATTATTGGATTTTTGTTCTAGAAGTCTTTTGTTTGTTTATTCATATATTTATTTAAATATTTATTTCTTTTTGTTTTTCATTCGATCTGTTTTAAACTGATGTGTAAGTATATGTATATGTATATGTATATGTAATATATATATATATATATATATATATATATATATATATATATATATATATATATATATATATATATATATATAAACACGACGTTATTAAAAGAATATAGTTTACAATTAATGAACTATAATTCAGATTAGATAAGATAATCAAATAATTAAGCCTAATGATCCATTTCTTGTCTCTGATTATCTTCTACAAGCGTCTTATATCATCCTTTTTTTTATATAAATCCTTAACACTTTAAGCCTAAAACTTAAACTCCTCTTTTTTTTTATTTAAACATTAATATTCTTCATGACTACAAGTGATTATGACAGCAGTCAATTACAAAGTTATATAGGCCTACTGTTATGATGGCGTAAGCACATAAATATTCTAGAATTATATGAAAATGATTAGCTATGCATTTTGGTGAAATAGTCAAAATGGTCGAGGTTAGACTATTATTGTTATTATTATTATTATTATTATTATTATTATTATTATTATTATTATTATTATTATTATTATTATTATTATCAATGTAATCGAAGCTAAGTTATTATTATTATAATTATTGTTTTCAATGTAGTCGAGGCTACGTTATTATTATTATTATTATTATTATTATTATTATTATTATTATTATTATTATTATTATTATTATTATTATTGCTGTTGGGGTACATTTGTTCTCTTCATATTATTTTTGTATTTATCATTATTTTTTAAATGACAATTTAAGTAAAAATGGAAACTTCAAATAAAAATAATTTTAAGGACTACTGAAAAAATAATTTTCTTGAACAAAGCACCCCACGGATTATCTCACTCCCCTCTACACTAATTGAAAAAAAGAGTAAATTAAGATAAATGGAAAAGAAGAAAGAGTAAATAAAAAAACATGGAAAAGAAGAAAGAGTAAATGAAAGAAGAAATGGAAAAAATTTTTAAAAAACATGGACAAGAAGAAAGAGTAAATAAAAAATAGAAAAGAAGAAAGAGTAAGTTAAAAAGGGCAAGAAAAAAGGAATAAATAAAAAAAAAGGAAAAGGAAGAAAGAATAAATTAAAAAATGAGAAAGAAGAAAGAGTAAATAGAAAATAGAAAAGAAGAAAGAGTAAATTAAAAAAGATGGAAAAGAAAAAAGAGTAAATTAAACTAATGGAAATAACAGGAAGTGAATTTTAAAAAATGAAAAAGAAGAAATATAAAAAAGTTTAAAAAAACCATTGAAACCAGGAACCAGAAAACCATTGAAAAGAAGAAAGGTAACTAAAAAATATGGAAAAGAAGAATTAATTTTTTTTAATTATGAAAGCGGGAAACGGAAAAAAAATTGGGAAAGAAGAAATATACAATAATTATTTTCAATTCTAAAACCAGGAAATAGAAAAACATGGAAAAGAGAAAAGGGTAAATGAAAAAACATGGAAAAGAAGAAATATAGAAAAATTTAAATTATAAAACCAGGAAACAGAAAAACATGAAAAAGAGGAAAGAGTAAATAAAAAATAAAAAGAAGAAAGAGTAAATTAAAAAAAACATGGAAAAGAAGAAATATAAAATAAAAAAAACAATTGAAACCAGGAAACAGACAAACATGGAAAAGAAGAAAGAGTAAATTAAAAAAAAAATGTAAAAGACGAATTTAAAGAACAACAAAATTATAAAACCAGGAACCAGAAAAACATGGAAAAGAAGAAAGAGTGCATTTTAAAAAAAGTGGAAAAGAAGAAAGAGTAAATTTTAAAAAATGTGGAAAAGAAGGAATATAAAAAAATCTTAAATTATAAAACCAGGAAACAGAAAAACATGGAAAAGAAGAAAGTGTAAATTGAAAAAAAACATGGAAAAGAAGAAAGAGTAAATTTAAAAACAAGGAAAAGAAGAAATATTAAAAAGAAATTCTTTAATAATTGAAACCAGGAAACAGAAAGACATGGAAAAGAAGAAAGAGTAAATTTTTTAAAAACTTGAAAAAGTAAAAAAGAGTAAATTAAAAAGATAAAAAAGAATAAAGAGTAAATAAAAAACATAGAACAGAAGAAATATAAAAATAAAAAAAATAAATGAAGCCAGAAAACAGACAAATATGGGAAAGAATAAAGAGTAAATTAAGACAAAACATGGAAAGACTAATTTATAGAAATAAAAAATTATTATGTAACCAGGAACCAGAAAAACGTGGAAAAGAAGGAAGAGCAAATTTAAAAAAAAAATGGAAAACAAGAAAGAGTATATTTTAAAAATATGGAAAAGAAGGAATATAAAAAAATTTAAATTATAAAACCAGGAAACACAAAGACATGGAAAAGAAGAAAGAGTAAGTCTTTTAAAAACATGTAAAGACGACAGTGCAGATAAAAAATACATGGAAAAGAAGAAAGTGTAAATTTAAAGAAACATGGAAAAGAAGAAAGTGTAAATTTAAAGAAACATGGAGAAGAAGAAAGTGTAAATTTAAAGAAACATGGAAAAGAAGAAAGTGTAAATTTAAAGAAACATGGAAAAGAAGAAAGCGTAAATTAAAAACAAACATGGAAAAGAAGAAATCATAAATCTAAAGAACATGGAAAAGAAGAAAGTGTAAATAAAAAAACATGGAAAAAAAAAGGAATGTAAAAATAAAAAAAAATAATTGAAACCAGGAAACGTACAAATATGGAAAAGTAGAAAGAGAAAAAAATTTGGAAAAGAAGAAAGTGTAAAATTTAGAAATATGGAAAAGAAGAAAGAGTAAATAAGAAACTAGGAAAAGAAGACATATAAAAAAATATTTTATTTATAAAACCAGGAACCAGAAAAACATGGAAAAGAAGACAAAGTAAATTTTTTAAAAACGTGGAAAAGAAGAAAGAGTAATTTTTTTAAAAACATGGAAAAGAGGAAAGAGCAATTTTTTAAAAACATGGAAAAGAAGAAAGAGTAATTTTTTTTTTAAAACATGGAAAAGAAGAAAGAGTAATTTTTTTAAAACATGGAAAAGAAGAAAGAGTAAATTTTAAAAACATGGAAAAGAAGAAAGTGCAAATTAAAAAAAACATGGAAAAGAAGAGAGAGTAAATAAAAAAACATGGAAAAGAAGAAAGTATAAATTAAAAAAACCATGGAAAAGAAGAGAGAGTAAATAAAAAAACTTGGAAAAGAAGAAAGTGCAAATAAAAAAAAACATGGAAAAGAAGAAAGAGTAAATTTAAAAAACATGGAAAAGAAGAAAGTGTAAATTAAAAAAAACATGGAAAAGAAGAGAGAGTAAATAAAAAAAACATGGAAAAGAAGAAAGTGTAAATTAAAAAAAACATGGAAAAGAAGAGAGAGTAAATAAAAAAACATGGAAAAGAAGAAAGTGTAAATTTCAAGATACATGGAAAAGAAGAAAGAGTAAAATTTAAAAAACATGGAAAAGAAGAAAGAGTAAATAAAAAAAACATGGAAAAGAAGACCGTGTAAATTAAAAAAAAAAAAAAAAAAACATGGAAAAGAGAAAGCGTAAATTAAAAAAAAAAACTTGAAAAAGAAGAAACATTAAGAAAAAATTAATCCTAAATAACCGAAACCAGGAAACAGACGAAGCAGCAGCAGCTGCTTTTCAACCAGACTCGGGTTGAAATTAAACACCTTCCCTGCAAACAAACGAACAAACAAGACAAAGGGAAAAAAGAGAGAGAAAAAAAGGAAAAGCTAATCCCCTATACACAACGCAAACAAAGGGAGAGGTCTGAGACCTCATATGCTTAGCCAAACATTATACCACATTCTAACAAAGAGAGAGAGAGAGAGAGAGAGAGAGAGAGAGAGAGAGAGAGAGAGAGAGAGAGAGAGAGAGGCCGAAGAAAAGGTTTCCTCTCGCTCAAGGGGTCGTGATGAGGTTGGTGGGGAGGGGGGAGAATGAGTTTAGGAAGGGGGAGGAGGAGGAGTAGGAGAAGGAGGGGGAAGAGGAGGAGAAATTGTCGGGACGGAAGGGGAAGATAGGAGGAGGAAGGGTAGGGGAAGGGTAAGGGGAAATGGGATGTGGAGGAGGAGGAGGAGGGTGGGGAGGTGTTGTATGGGAGGAAGGTGAAGGGGGAGGAAGGGGAGGGGAAGGGTAAGGGGAAAGGGGAGGAGAAGAAGGAGTAAGAGGAAGGGGAGGGGAAGAAGAGGAGGAGGGTTTGTTTGGGGAGGAAGGGGAAGGGAAGGGGGAGGAGGATGAGGAGGAGGAGGGGAAGGGAAGAAAGTAGAGGAAGAGGAGGAGGGGAGGAGGAGGAAGAGGGGGAGGAGCAGGCAGAAGAGGAAGGGGAAGAACTGGAGGAAGGGGAAGGGGAGGGGAGCAGGAGGAGGAGGGGAAGGAATGGGATGGGGAGGAAGGTGAGGGGGGAGGTGGAGGAGGAGGAAGGTGAGAAAGACGGGAAGGGAGGGGGGAGGGGAAAGAGGAAAAGAAAGAGGAGGGGGGAGAGGAAGTGGGAGGAAGAGGGCAAGAAGAGGAGGGGAAGGAGGGAGGAGGGGGGAGAGGAAGGGAAATTGATTCGGCTTAGAAATGGACATTTTCCAGCCGGGAAAAAAACAGGCAGAATTGAAGTAAGCATTGTTTAGCCTCTTCTTTCTTCCTTTCTTCTTTCTTTCTCCTCCTCCTCCTCCTTCTTCTTCTTCTTCTACTTGTCCTCTTTCGTCTTCTTCTTCTTCTTCTTCTTGCTTGTACGTAAGGGAGGAATGGAGGTTTGATCTGAAAGCGTCAGGGTATGGAAATCCCAGCAAAGAAAATTGAATTTTCTTTGAATTCCAACAACGCAGTAAGTACTGACGCCGTTTCTAGGTCATTCTAAGTAGTTTGTTAGTGAAGTCTTTCACTACTTGTGCGTTTTTTTTTCTCTAGCTTTATTATATCTGCAACGAGGAAAAACAAAAGAAAACCTTGGCCCAGGACATGGGCTCGCGACCCCTATATATTCAGAATTATGAAAGGCACACAAACATATATATATGTGTGTGTGTGTGTGTGTGTGTGTGTGTGTGTGTGTGTGTGTGTATACGTAACAATCCGCTCTTTCACGCAGGATCCCATACCTATGAAAAAGTTAACCTTCCAACTTTTCAGAGCTGTCGTAACCTAACCGTAGGAATCATGTCAACTCAAATGGTTATCTAAATCCAATTCTGGTTTTTGCGAGGACTCCGCTGTTTGATCCATGGGCGTGAGAAGCCTGGCAACAACATATTCTCTATTTCTTTAATTCCTATTTTGCAATTTCTCAGTAGAGAAGAAATTTGATTTATAAAATCCTTCCTTTCAACTGATGGCAAGTTGTATTTTTCCTTTATTTTTAATTTTTATCGCTCAAATTCTCGTAGTGTAGACCTTATTCTGAATTGTTTTTACTCCACTGAATTGCTTTTTTTTTTCACCGTTGAATTATTTTTGCGAGATTAGATTATTTTTTCACCACTAAATCATTTTATCATCATTATTTTTTCACCACGATTATTTTTTCTTCATTGAATTATTTTTTCATTACTGAATTTTTTCACCATTATTTTTCATTATTGAATTATTTTTTCACCATTAAATAATTGTTTCAACTTTGATTTTTTCATCATTGAATTATTTTTAATTTTTGTATCATTTTCACTATTGAATTATTTTTTTTCACCAGTGAGTTATTCTTTTGCCAATGAATTATTTTTCCCCTTTGAATTGTTTTTTCACCATTGGATTGTATTTTCACCAATGGATTATTTTTCCACTTTTGGATGATTTTTAACCTTTGCATTATTTTTTCACCATCGCATCATTTATTTTACCATTGAATTATTTTTTACCAATGAATTATTTTTACATCTTTGAATTATTTTTTACCTTTGAATTACTTTTTTTTACCATTGAATTATTTTTAAACTATTGAATTATTCTTTCGCCTTTGAACTATTTTTCACCACTGAAGGATTTTTCACCTTTAAATTTTTTCACCATTATTTTTTTTTAAATTGATTTATTATAGCAACATTGCATTATTTTTTCACCACTGAATTATTTTCGCATTTTAATTGTTTGTTCACCTTTGAATTGTTTTTCACCATTGAATTATTTTTTCACCACTGAATTATCTTCACCACTGAATTATTTTCACCCTTGAATGATTTTTTCACCACTGAATTATTTTTCACCACTGAATTACTTTTTCATCACTGAATTATTTTTCACCGATTTTTTCACCACTGAATTATTTTCACCGTGGACGATTTTTTTCACTGAATTATTTTCACCATTGAATTATTTTTTCGGCACTGAATTATTTTCACCATTGAATCATTTTTTCACCATTTGCAAATTACAGTAACACCTGCTGAACAAAGTATCAACATTAATTTGTCATTAGATAATTCTAATTCTTGGATGTTGTAGGATACTGTTACCTTGAACTGGTGGTATAGTAGCAGAAAAAGCAGCAGTAGAACAGTAGTAGTAATAGCAGCATCAGCATGAGTAGCCATTCCATTAATCATAATACTAATAGTAGTAGAGTAGTAGTGGGAATAGCAGCATGGCCATTCCACTAATCAAAACAGTGATAGTAGTATTAGTAGTAATAGCAGCCATTCCATTAATCAGAATACTAATAGTAGCAGATTGATAGTAGTATTAATAGTAGTAATAGCAGCACAGCCACCCATTAATCAAAATACTAATAATAGTGAATTAATAGCAGTAGTAATAGCAGCCATCCCATTCATCAGAATACTAATAGTAGTGAATTAATAGCAGTAGTAATAGCAGCAATGAGCAACCACGCCATTCATCAGAATACTAATGAGAAGTAATCGAGCCACGGAACACCGCCCCCTCCCCCAACCCCCTCCCGGGGGCCCAATCTACACGGGTGACCGCGTCCACGATACGAAAGTCGCGGCACCGCGTCCGCGCAAAGATGAAAGACTCGTGAGGACACTGAGGACCTCCGGAGCCGAGGGCGGGAGCGGCCCGTCGCACTTAGTATGGGAGCGTGGTCCTCCGACAGGAAATACTAGAGATTTAATGATGCATCTGTATTCCGGGTTGGAAATGTCGGCTTGTTTTCTTTAATTTCCTTTTGTCTATTTTCTTTTTCTTTTTTTTTTTTTGGACAGAAGGAAGTTGTTAAAAGGAGACAGGTGCATGGGATGGCTTAATGAGCCACGGCGGTCCTGCCCGAGCCACGTGGCCGCAGGAGCCATTGTGAATTCTTCAAGGAACACACGTCCTTAGGAGACCTCTCGCTGAGACATCAGGATGATTGAATGGTTTCTGGGTTTCGGCTGATCAAGGAGCAGTTCTAAGCTTTTTTTTTTCTTTCTTTTTCTTTCTTTCTTTTGCTAATTTTTTAAATCTATTTTTTTGTTCCCTTTCCGATATCCTACTTCGAAATCCTACTTCGGATCCATTTTCGAAATTCTACCTTGTATCCCTTTTCGAAATTCTACTTTGGATCCCGTTTCGAAATCCTGCTTAGAAATCTTACTTTGGATCCCGTTTCGAAATCCTGCTTAGAAATATTACTTTGGATCCCGTTTCGAAATCCTACTCTGGATCCCGTTTCGAAATCCTACTTTTGATCGCATTTAGAAATCCTACTTTGTTTCCCTTTTCGAAATCCTACTCTGGATTCCGTTTCGAAATCCTACTTAGAAATCCTACTTTGGATCCAGTTTCGAAATCCTACCTTGTATCCCTTTTCGAAATCCTGCTCTGGATCCCGTTTCGAAATCCTACTTAGAAATCCTACTTTGGATCCAGTTTTGAAATCCTACCATGAATCCCTTTTCGAAATCCTACTCAGGATCCCGTTTCGAAATCCTGCTTCGAAATCCTGCTTTGGATCCCGTTTCAAACTCCTATTCTGGACCCCGTTTCGAAATCCTACTTCGAAATCTTACTTTGAATCCGTTTTGAAATCCTACTTCGAAATCCTACTTTTGATCCCGTTTCCAAAGCTCATTTTGGATTCATTTCAAAATCCTACTTTGGATCCAAATTTCAAAATCCTACTTCGAAATCCTATTTTGGTTTCATTTGAAACTCATACTTTGGGTACCTTTTCGAAATCCTACTTTGTATCTCATTTCGAAATCCTACTTTGAATCTGACTCCGAAATCCTACTCCGAAATCCTACTCTCGATCATGTTTCGAAATCCTACTCTGAATCCCGTTTCGAAATCCTACTTAGAAATCCTACTTTGGATCTGTTTGAAAATCCTGCTTTGGATCCCGTTTAGGAATCCTACTCCGAAATAATACTTTGGATCCCTTTTAGAAATCAT
>JANJGK010000005.1:1308289-1323289 GCA_039081455.1 Macrobrachium rosenbergii
GATCGCAACACCATTAGTTCCTGCAGTTAAAACTAAATGTTGTTCCTGCAGTTACAACAAACTATTAGTTCCTGCAAGTGAAACCAACAGTTAGTTCCTGCAGTTGCAACCAACCTTTGTTCCTGCAATCACAACCAACCATTAGTTTCTGCAATTGTAACCAACAGTTAGTTCTTACAATTGCAACCAACTATTAGTTCCTGCAGTTGAAAACCAACAGTTAGTATATGCAATTGCAATCAGCAGTTAATTCTTGCAATTGCAACTAACCATTAGTTCCTGCAATTGAAACCAACAATTAGTTCCAACAATTGTAACCAAACTTAGCTACTGCAATCAAAACCAATTGCTAGTTCCTGAACTTGAAACCAACCATCAGTTCCTGCAATTGCAACCAACAGATAGTTTCTGCAAATGCAAATAATGGTTAGTTCTTGCAATTGAAACCAACAGTTTAGTTCCTGCAATAGCAACCAACCACTATTTCATACAATTGAAAACTAACATTCCGTTACTCTTATTGCAAACCAACTATTAGTTCCTGCACTTGAAACCTACTGTTAGTTCCTACAATTACAACCAACCGTTAGTCCCTGCAATTGCAGCAACTGTTAGTTCTGCAAGTGAAAAAAACAAAAATTAGTTCCCTGCAATTGTAACTAACCTTATTTCCTGCAATCGCAACAACTGTTAGTTCCTGCAATTGAAACCAACCTTAGTTCCTGCAATTGAAACCAGCAGTTAGTTTCCAGCAATTGAAACAACCTTATTTCCTGAAATTGCAACCAACTTAGTCCCTGCAATTGAAACCAACCATTAGTTTGTGCAACTGCAACCAACTATTAGTTCCTGCCAGCTGAAACTAACAGTTATTTCCTGCAATTGAAACTCACTGTTAGTTCCTGCAAATTGCAACTAACGGTTAGGTCCATTCAATTTTGAACAACGGTTAGCCCCTGCATTTGCAATTGATGGTTAGATCCTGCAATTACATCCAATGGTTATTTCCTGCAATTACAACAAAAGTTTTGTTCCTGCAGTTGCAACTGATGGTGAGTTCCCTGCAATTATAACCAACTGTTAGTTCCTGCAATTTCAGACAACTGTTAGTTCCTGCAATTTCAACCAACCGTTAGTTCCTGCAATTTCAACCAAGTGATAGTTCCTGCAATTTCAACCAACAGTTAGTCCCTGCAGTTTTCAACCAACTGTTAGTTCCTGCAGTTTCAATTAACTGTCAGTTCCTGCAATTTCAACCAACTGTTAGTTCCTGCAAGTTCAACAGTTCGTTCTTTAAATTGCAATCAGTGGTTATTTCCTGCAATTGCAAAAAGGTTAGTTCATGCAATTGAAACCAACCGTTAGTTCCTGCACTTGCAACCAGCAGTTAGCTCACGCAATTACAACCAACTAGCGGTTAGTTCTTGCAAATTCAACCAATGGCTAGTACCTGCAATTGCAACAATAGTTAGTTCCTGAAAATTCTACCAACGTTAGCTCCTGCAATTGCAACCAACATTTCAAGGAAATAAAATAAAAGTGACGTGAGGCATTGCTGGAATGTCCTCGCTGAGTTGATGCAAATCCGACAGCTGTCACATTAGCGTCAACAATAAACTGCGCAATAGATGTCATTCCGGTTCGGTGACATAAACATTGCATATCTCCCACCTACTGATTCACTAGATTGACAGGAAAATTCGCCGACTTGGTTAATGTTAGTTTTGAAATAGAACGGAATGGGGAGTATGAAATTCAGGCCAAAGGTCAGGAAAGCGCCGGGACCTGCGACGAGGTCATTCAGCGCTGAAAGGGAAACTGAGACGAATAGAAAGGTTTGAAAGGCGTAACAGGAGGCTAAAACCTTTTGCAGTTGCACTATGAAACAGTTGCCAGGAGAGGATGGAGGAATGTAAGATGGAAGAAAGAATATGAACGGAGGTACAGTCAAAAGAATGAAAGGGGTTGCAGCTAGGGGCCGGAGGGACGCCGCAAAGAACCGTTTGCTCAGAAATCGAAAAACGGTTCCATATAGTTCTTTTGATTATTTATTAACCACGGAGGAAATTACCAAGTCGTTTCGGGTATTGGAGAGAAATGTCAATTTTCTGATGAGTTATTAAATGAAATACAAACTCTGCGGTATTCGCTAGAATTTTTAGCTAATTTGAACATAAAGTCACTTGCCTCTTACACCAATATTGAGCTCAAGGCCAGGTACACTAAACCAGTTCTTGTACTTTTATTGATTTATTGACATTTTTATCTATTTATTCATCAATTTGTTAATTTATCTTTGCCCTACTAATGAGGGATTTCCTCTTTCTGTATTTCTTATTACCTTCTGGAACCTCCAAGTTCAAGGGAGTTGCAATGCAACACTACCCCAGAGCAATTCTCCTTATATTTTATTATTGAAATATATTTTTATCTGTTTATTTATTGGTTTGTTAATTTTTTATTATTTTCTTATAACTGATCTCGAATTCTGTCTTTCCTATAACCCTTCTTAATATCTTAATATTCTTTGGAAGATTGAATTCCAAGTTAGTGGCCCCTGTGGTGGGTTTGTTCCACATGAATAAGGTTCTTCGTTTTCTGAATAATAATAATAATAATAATAATAATAATAATAATAATAATAATAATAATAATAATAATAATAATAATAATAATAATTTCTTTCAAATGAACACCATAATATTCTTTGGAAGTTTGAATTTCAAGTCAATGGTTTCTGTGGTGGGGCTTGTTCCATATGAATAGGGTTCTTCATCTTCTGAATAATAATAATAATAATAATAATAATAATAATAATAATAATAATAATAATAATAATAATCTTGACCTATATGAATAGGGTTCATCTTCTGAATAATAATAATAATAATAATAATAATAATAATAATAATAATAATAAATAATAATAATAATAATAATAATAATAATAATCATGAAAGTCAGTTTGATTCACCATACATACGTCAGTCTAACAAATAGGAATTCCATCTACTGATTATTTATAAAAACAAGTGAAAAATGCACCGAAGTTTCTTCGGCGCAATTGAGTTTTTCTGTGCAGCCGCTACAGTGTATAATCAGGGCCACCGAAAATAGACCTATCTTTCGGTGGTCTCGGTATAATGCTGTATGAGCCGCAGCCCATGAATCTTTAACCACGGCCCGGTGGTGGCCTATCCTATTTCGTTGCCAGAAGCACGATTATGGCTAACTTTAACCTTGAATAAAAATAAAAAACTACTGCGGCTAGAGGGCTGCAATTTGGTGTGTTTGATGATTGGAGGGTGGATGATCAACGTACCAATTTGCAGCCCTCTAGCCTCAGTAGTTTTTTTAAGATATGAGAGCGGACGGAAAAAATGCGGACAGAAAAAAAGTGCGGGTGGACAGACAAAGCCTGCACAATAGTTTTCTTTTACAGAAAACTGATAAAAATGTAAGTAAATTATAAAATACAAGGAGAATTATTTCAGGATAGTAATGCATCGCATCTCCGCTCGAACTTTTAGAGGTTCCATCTACAAAGAGAGCAATTAGGACAAGTTCTAGTTCCTGATTTCATCGTCTGAACAAATTCTGATCTTCTGTGGTCAATATCTACTCTGAAATAAGGCTCCGAATTGTACTTATTCTTTTATCAGTCAAACATTATCCCTGGACCCAATAATAGGCTAATCTACCGTAAGTGACATGTAAATATTAAAGAAACACAGAACGCTAAATATGTAATCATACCAAGGCATAGCAACATTGATGTTATAAATAGTAATAACAGCAATATTGAGGACATGTTTTGGACAATTGTTTTAGACCAATCAAGAGAGGAAATAAAGATGAATATATAGAAATTATTTTATTTACAAGTGTCATTATGACAGGTACGATATGACATACGAATAGTTTTTTGCTAATATTAAAAATATCGCTGTTGAGTCTTTATTCGGTAGCTTAGAGGCTCGCTTTGTACAACAACAGAAATTAGATATATCTTGGGTATTGTACTCCTAACTGCATTAGATAAGCAAACCCCCGCCCCAGTGTCTCTCTCTCTCTCTCTCTCTCCTCTCTCTCTCTCTCTCTCTCTCTCTCTCTCTCTCTGTTTTTCTGTCTTTCTGTCTCTATCTCTCTATCTCTCCCTCTCTTTCTCTTTCTCTTTCTCTCCCCGTCTCTCTCTCTCTCTCTCTCTCTCTCTCGTTGCCTCTTTCTTTCGCAACCTCTTTCCCCTTCTCTTTCTCTCTCTCTCTCTCTCTCTCTCTCCTCTCTCTCTCTCTCTCTCTCTCTCTCTGTCTTTTTATCTCTCTCTCTCTTCTCTCTCTTTTTTCTCTCACTCTTTTCCTCTCTCTATTTATCTCTCCTTTCAGTCTCTCTCTCTCTCTTTCAGTCTCTCTCTCTCTCTCTCTCTCTCTCTCTCTCTCTCTCTCTCTCTCTCTCTCGTATCCTCGTTCCATCTCAACCTCCTCCTTCTCCTCCTCCTCCTCCATCTCCTCCATCCCCTCCACCCATCCATCCCAGCATCACTCCCCCTCAATCAATCAATCGCCTCCCTTGTAATCTCCCAATCACCTCCTCCCAACTGCCTCCCTCCCACTCTCATTCCGAATTCCTCTTCTCTCTCTCTTTTGTGCCTCAGTAAAAAGACCACCATTTACAGAGAGGAGAGCTCCCTGGGTATATACCACATGGGCAGCGGTAGTGTACTGTATATATATATATATGCCCCCGCCGGTGACCACGTCAGCAGGCGAAAATAAATGGCCGGGGCGCTCTGTTATTTTCCTGTGGCTGGTTTTCGCCAAATAAATTTTCGGGGCCCTTCCGATTTCCCAGGGTTACGCCGTGACGTCATCGCTCGGGAATCTGGTAGGCGGGCTCGTTGTACCGTACTGCTTGCTGCTTCTTTCGTGGATAAGACTTCTTGTTTATTTTATGTTTTTTTTTTTTCGTTATATGCAGAGATAAATGTCAAATTTATTTATCAGATCATACGCATTGTTTATTATTATTTTTTTTTGGTTATGTGCATAGATAAATGTCAGATTTATTTACCAGATCATACACATTGTTTATAATTTTTTTGTTATATGCATAGATAAATGTTAAATTTATTTATTAGATAAGACGCCTTGTTAATTATTTCTTTGTTATATGCAAAGATAAATGTCAAATTTATTTATCAGATAAGATGCCTTGTTAATCATTCTTTTCGTTATATGACCAGATAAAGTTAAAAAATTATTTATTAATTTTCTTTTGGTACATGCATAGATAAATGTCAAATTTATTTTTCAATAAATACGCCTTGTTTACTATTTTTTTTCGTTATATGCATACATAAATGTCAAATTTGTTTATCCGATTATCTGGTCATTATTTTTTTCAATGTCATAGACAAAAAAATATTTTTTTTTAGTGTCTACATCTTCCTGTCAGGAGATATCACAAGATTACAATAGACTCACCTTGTTAAGCTTGTCTTATAATTTTTGTAAAACACCGAGTAACCTCTTTTTACTTGTGAAAGTATGCTGTAATTATTAGTAGACGAAGTGATAAAAACTGGAAAGAGAGAGAGAGAGAGAGAGAGAGAGAGAGAGAGAGAGAGAGAGAGAGAGAGAGAGAGAGAGAGAGAGAGAGAGAGAGAATTATGTTGACATTTTCAAGAAACGTCAGTAAATCGATTGAGATAGTTCAACGGAATAACTGATATATATATATATATATTATATATATATATATATATATATATATATATATATATATATATATAATATATATATATATATATATATATATAATAAATTGTTTATGTCACCGTACTGAAATGACACCTGATTGCCCTGTTTTTTGTTGACACTAATGTGAAAGCTGTCAAACTGGGTTCAACTCAGCGAGAACATTCCAGCAATGTCCCGCGTCACCTTTATTTCATCGACCCGAGACGTCTCGTGTCCTCTCCAGCAGGCGATTTATAATAATAATAATAATAATAATAATAATAATAATAATAATAATAATAAAATCCGAGTGGAGTAGGTAGGTGATTGGGAGGGTAAGGGAGACATGACACATCCACCCTCCTCTTGCAAACCTATTTGTCCGCCCCGGGTAGGGGGGCGTGGCAGGTAAGGGATCTGGAGGGTAGGGGGAGACATGATGGGCTGCACCAGGTTCCAGCGCAGCGTAGCACGCGCCATCCAGCTCGTAATAATAATAATATCCTTTGTTTCAGCTCGGGGGGCCATATACAGGGGATATAATAATAATAATAATAATAATAATAATAATAATAATAATAATAATAATAATAATATCCCTTATTTCAGCTCAGGGTCATATACAATATATATAAATAGTAGAGGACAATACAACCATCAAAGATAAATGTAGTAATCGGTTATACCTAAACAGTTGCTGATAATGGTAGTAATAATAGTATCCATAATAATAGTAATGACAATAATAACGTTCGAATAATAGTGATAATAAAAATAATGATGATGATGATGCAAACTATAGCATGCAATTAATTTTCAGCTAGAGACCTTAGATAGTTAGAGAATTCAGGTGTAGAGTAATAATAATAATAATAATAATAATAATAATAATAATAATAATAATAATAATAATAATAATAATAATAATAATAAATTATAGTAGATAGTAACAGAATTCAGGTATATATAGAATAATAATAATAATAATAATAATAATAATAATAATAATAATAATAATAATAATAATAGTCTCTGCAGATAATTCTAGGTCTGAAGCAGCGCATGCGCAGGTCCTCCTGTTCGCTTTGGTATTGTTTTAGAGCAAAATAATTGGGTTCTTTGTCATACATGATTGCAAGAAGATATATATATTCTTCTAAGATTATGAGAGAAGGAGGCCCCCAATTTTCTTGTCCTTTCTGATGAGAAATTATGCCTCGTTGTCGAACTTCTCCAAAGTTCCAAAGGTCCTCTATTCCCCAGCACAGCTGGGCTGTGGAACGGTCTCCCTACTGAGGATGTCGTGCAGTTGTCGAAAGTTCAAGCAAAGATGCAATGCATTACTTCCCTAACACGATTCTCCACTTCCCTAACACGATTCTCCATGTATTTTATTAATTTACTTAAATATTTATCTATTTATCTATTAATTTGTTAATTTATTTTTTTCCTTTTTAATAAGCGATCTCTTCTTTCTGTATTTCCCAATACCTTCTGTTACTTCTTTCTAGTGAATACCATATCCTTAGGAAGCTTAGATTTCAAGCCAATGGCCCATGTGAATGGCTGTGTCAATAGATTGTTTCATATGAATAGGGGTTTATCTTCTTCTGAATAATAATAATAATAATAATAATAATAATAATAATAATAATAATAATAATAATACGGGGTACTGTGAGAGGCACTGAAAACCTTTCGAACCAGCGCCGTGATAGACAGACGAACTCGTAAGTTCCCACTTCCTGGATTGATTTGTGAAAAGCTTCACAAATCAACTCATCAGTCAATTAACAAGGAAGTGTGAATGGTAGGAGAAGAAGAAGAAGAAGAAGGAGAAGAAGGAGAAGGGAGAATGATTCAATCCGGGGGATGACATTACGCCCGAAATTGGGTCGTTCTCCGAACTGCCCAGTTCTGAGATAATGAAAAGAAGGATCGTGGCATTACCGACGTTAATGGTCGGGCATGAATCAAAACACAATCAATGAGGATCATAATTCATTGTCTCTCTCTCTCTCTCTCTCTCTCTCTCTCTCTCTCTCTCTCTCTTTCTCTCCTTATAACGGGGTGGTGGGCCGTTACACAGGTCGAGGTAGAGAAAAAAAACTGCGGTGCACAAGTCAACGTAGCAGCAACAAGGAAGGAGCCGTTACAAAGGCTAATCCTTTTATTACGATTTCTACAACTACTACTGTTGTTTTTACAAGGGGGAGCCGTTACAAAGACTAATCCTTTTTTACTACTACTACTATTGTTTTAACGAGGGGAGCTGTTCTAAAGGCTAAGCTATTATTTTTTTTTACAAGGGGAGCTGTTCTAAAGGCTAATCTTTTTACTACTACTATTGTTTTTGCAAGGGGAGCTCTTCTAAAGGCTAATCCTTTTCCCTACTACTTCTATTGTTTTTACAAGAGGGAGCCGTTACACAGGTTAATATTTTTACTACTACTACTATTGTTTTTACAAGTGGGAGCCATTACAAAGACTAATCCTTTTTACTGGTACTACTATTGTTTTTACAAGGGGAGCTGTTACTGATACTACTATTGCTTTTACAAGCGGAGCCGTTACACAGGCTACTCCTTTTCACCACTACTACTATTGTTTTTACAAGGGGGAGCCGATACAAAGGCTAATACCTTCAATAACTACTGCTATCATTGTCAGTGTTGTATGCAGGCCGCGTAACATCAGAAGAATTTGTGATTTCCGAAGAGAGAGAGAGAGAGAGAGAGAGAGAGAGAGAGAGAGAGAGAGACAGACAGACAGACAGACAGACAGACAGACAAACTTGTCAAAAAAACTTTGGATTCGTATCATCTAATAGTGTGGTTCTTACCTCAATTATCTAGTAATTGTCATGAAAGAAAGGAAATAGTGTCTGGTTACCTGTGTATATCATCAGAAAAATATTACTTTTTTTCAATTTCAGTTTTTACTTTTATTTCAAATTATATACTAAATAAAATAAAAGTATAATGTTGTAGTATACGTCCCCTCATTTATTCAAAAGCTGAGATGAACATTTCTGAGAGAGAGAGAGAGAGAGAGAGAGAGAGAGAGAGAGAGAGAGAGAGAGAGAGAGAGAGAGAGAGAAAGAGAGAGAGAGAGAGAGAAGGGGGGGGGAATAAAAACGTGACCAGGAAACAATGATTTATATTAAACAGCTAAATGTAATGGAAATAAGAATTAACGACTGCATTTTAATCGACTGCGAAGGACAATAAATTGCCAGTTCCACCGACTTCCCGAAAAAAATATCTGTAAGCAAAAATATAAAAGTTGCAGAAACATATCCGGCATTAAATAGAAAATAAAAAAAAATACTTAATCGTAATTTTTTCTCCAGTATACTCACTTTTCCTAATATTAATAGAATATTACCAGTCCCACCGACCTCCCGATAAAAAAATTAGTGATATAAATGTTCCACTTGCAGAAACATCCGGTATAAAAAAAAAAAAAAAAAAAAATATATATATATATATATATATATATATATAATTAATTGTAATTTTTCCACCAGTACACTCACTTTCCTAACATTAGCCAAGGACGATAGAAGATTGCCAGTCCCATCAACCTCCCGCAAAGAAAAAAAAAATCAGTAACATAAATGTTCCAGTTGCAGAAACATATCCAGAATGAAAAGCAGCGTTAGAAAAACTATTTCATTGTACTCTTTTTCACCAGTACACTCATTTCTCCGAACATTATCCAGGCTAGATTTAAGAAGCAAGATTCCGGTCGCGGTAATCGGTAATTTGGAAAGTAACGCTAATAGAGAGAGATAATTGAAGAGTAACTTTTAATAAAAAAAAAAAAGAAAGAATTTATGTGCAGGAGAACAGGTGGCTAAGGCATCACGTCTAATACAAGGTAAAGATGATGTTTCTTCTCAAAAAAAAAAAAAAAAAACTAAAATAAACAAAAAAAAAAAGTGTCACATGGGCAACATGACGCTTCGGGCGATTATGTGACAGAGTGTCAGGGCAAAAAAAAAAAAAAATCCCGTAATAATAGTTATTACGGAGCGTAATCTGTAATACCAATATTACTCTAATTCCAGCGTGATACAAAGAAATCCATTTCCCGTAATTATCACGGGTCATTGCTTTGTGTGATCAAACTGTTTTGAAGAAAATTGGGAGTTAAATAGATTTTGTAAACAAGACGTGAAAACAAAAGATCATTTGGAATGGTTTTGGCGGTATCACAATTACACATATGTGTACACACATTCGCACATACATATAAATGTTTATATATATATATATATATATATATATTATATATATATATATATATATATGTGTGTATATATAAGTATATGTATATAATTTATATATATATTTATATATATATATATATATATATATATATATATATATTTATATATATATATATATATATATATATATATATATATATATATATATATATATATATATATATAATATTTATATTTATATTTATATATATATACAGTATATAAAATTATATGCCCCTGTTTTTGATATTCCGATATAGGACAGCTTCCTGTAACAGAGGGTGGCTTTAGAAATAAGTAAAATAAAAACACAATACCCACTGCCACGTGCATCCTCCAACTTCTAAATCATTGAAGAGTTAGAGGAATTTATTTCTGGTGACAGAAATTCATTTCTCGCTATAATGTGGTTCGGATTCCACAATAAGCTGTAGGTCCCGTTGCTAAGTAACCAACTGGTTCTTAGCCAAGTAAAATAAGTCTAATCCTTCGGGCCAGCCCTAGGAGAGCTGTTAATCAGCTCAGTGGTCTGGTAAAACTAAGGTATACTTAACTTTAAATCATAGATGAAGGTCCTTGGTCAGAAAACCTCATCAACACTTGCAGCTTAATGCACCTGTAGAGAAGGCTCATCAGCACCGCTTTTAACAGCTCTATACACACACACACACACACACACGCACACATTGTACCATTATCATCCACTTGGCATGGAATCTTGTAATGCCTGAATACAAATCAGACTTTGTCCTTCTCATTCCATCACACACACTGCCCTTTCACCTTTGTTTCAACAAGTGCAAATCAAACATCAGTCAGTTTTCCTCTGCTCTACATCCACGCACATAATTCTTTTATTTCCCAATATTTCTACCAGCACTCTGCTGGCCCCACGTTCGAATCTCCGACCGGTCAATGAAGAATTAGAGGAATTTATTTCTGGTGATAGAAATTCATTTCTCGGTATAATGTGGTTCGGATTCCACAATAAGCTTTAGGTCCCGTTGCTAGGTAACCAGTTGGTTCCTAGTCACGTATAATGAATCTAATCCTTCGGGCCAGCCCTCTCTAGGAGAGCTGTTAATCAGCTCAGTGGTCTGGTTAAACTAAGGTACTTAACTATCAGTACAGGGTGTGGGGCTCTAACCCTCATGCTACTGACTATTTGGCATTGAGAATCCTGGGATGCCACAGGAATGAAAGTATAGCTGGCATTTGCCCTTAAAGAGGAGGTTCGTTTCCTATTTCCTCACACCAAGAGCTCCACAACTTATTACCAGGTGCTGCCCTGTTTTGAAATACATTACATATGACCCAAGCCATTAGAACTTTCTAAGCCAGCAACGTCCAGATTGCACTACTTGCTACTACTGCGATACCAGTCCTCAAAGTGAGAGGGTTATGTGTTTTCTACGGGGTATTTCCTCTCCCAATGGGTTCACAACCTTCCATAAGGAATTTCTCTTTATTGGAGTAAGGCGCATTAAAATCCCAAGCCACTGGCACTTGAGGAAACTACTTATTTATACACCAGTTTAAATCGTTTCTTCGTCGGAATATGAATTAAAAAAAAAAAAAAATCACCACCTTTTCCTAGCTTCCATTATTTTATTGCCTTTTATTCTTTGTTCATTTAACATTTTTTGTTTTTAGATTATCCTATTGTATCTAAACGTTATCTGACCACCATTTCATAACCTTTTCTTCTTTGTTCATTTAACATGGTTTTTTTATTATCTTACTGTATCTGAGCTTTATTATCTGATCATTATTTCATAGCCTTCTCTGTCCGTCCAGTTAACATTTCTTCAGATTTTCTTACTTTATCTAAACTTTATCAGATTTGTTTTATTAGCTTAGTCTCTTAAGATGAGGAATTCGAAACAACACGCCGTCTGCAGGCTTTTTCCCCCGTCTCTGTTCCCCACCACAGAAAAAAAAGGAGAAGAAGAATAAAGAGCAATAAAGAGTAACAAAGAGGTCACTTCGTGGAATCCTATGGAGGAAGCAATTGGCCTCGCGGATTTTCTGAGGGTAATGGCCCATCCCCCCCCCCACCCCAACCCCTTCTCTTCCACCCCCCTCCCCCCTAAAAAAAAAGAGAGAGGAATTATCCGTCATTACGTGAGTGATCGGAATTCTATCGAAATCGCACATAGCGTTATGTATCCGTCCTACCGGGCCAAGAATCGGCGACGGATCCGTCGTCGTGGATGGAATGCAGGTTACGTCATGCTACGTCATGCCACCGATTTTTAGTTGATATCTGGGACGGCAAGCGCGAGAGAGAGAGAGAGAGAGAGAGAGAGAGAGAGAGAGAGAGAGAGAGAGAGAGAGAGAGAGAGAGAGAGAGAGAGAGAGATTTCTAAGGGAGACGTAAGTATTACTAGACGGCGGAAATATTACGTAAATAAAGAGAGATATAAGGAGTTTATTCTTCCCAAAGAGATATTGTAATGCACAATAAGTGAAAAACTATCACGTAACAAAGATATGTATGTATATATATATATATATATATATATAGTATATAATATATATATATATATATATATATATATATATATATATATATATATATAGAGAGAGAGAGAGAGAGAGAGAGAGAGAGAGAGAGAGAGAGAGAGAGAGAGAGAGAGAGTAGAGTTTATTCTTCCCAAAGGGATAATGTAGGCTTATTTAAGTTAAAAAATTCAATAGTAGAGAGAGACTATTTTTTTTCCTACCAAAAGAGATTGTGTTATAATTCATGGGGAAGGCAGATTTCTGAAGGAAACGGAATTATTACGTAGCGACCAAATAAAGAGTTTATTCTTCCCAAAGGAATATTGTCGGGTTATTTAAGTGAAAAAATGGAATGGTAAGGATATACTGTTTATTCCTACCAAAAGAAACTGTTTTATCAGCTATGGAAAGAAACGGAAACATTAAGTAAATAAGAGACAAAGAGTTTTTCCTTCCCAAAGTGAATTGTGGCATTATTTAAATAGAAAAAAAAAATGATAGTAAAGAGATAATGTTTGTTCCTACCGAAAATGTTTCTGAGGGAAAAGTCAATATTGCGCGAAGGAGAGATAAAGAGTTTATTCTTCCCAAGAGGAATTGTAGGATTAAGTGAAAGATAAAATTGCGAAGGGATGCTGTTTAATTTTTACCAAAAGACTTTGTGTTATCGTCTGTGAGAAAGACAGATTTCTGGAGGAGATGTTACGTAAATAAGAGATAAAGAGTTTATTCTTCCCAAAGGGATATTGTAGGATTATTTAAGTGAAAAAAAAATCAAATGGTTAAGAGATATACTGTTTATTCCTACCAAACGACAGATTTCTGGAGAAAACGTAAATATTGCGTAACGAAGATATAAAGATTTTATTCTTCCCAAAGGGACTTGTAGGATTATTTAAGTGGAAAAAAAAATGCAGTAGTGAGATGCTGTTTATTCTTACCCAAGAAGTTTGTGTTGTTATTTATGGGAAGGACAGATCTCTGATGGGAAATTAAATATTACGTAACGAAAAGATTCAGAGTTTATTCTTCCCAAAGAAGAACTGTAGGATTAAGTGAAAGACGAAATTGTGAAGAGATCCTGTTTATTCCTACCAAATATCTGTGTTAATATTTATGGGAAATTTTCAATTGAAGTGAGTCTGCTAATAACATAACTGATGCCTTTAAGCTGGTTTTCAGAATACGGTGGAACTTATTATGATAAATATCTCTCGATACAAAAACATGTTAACTATAGACCATATCATTATTCATTCAAGTTCGTAATACTGAATATCTTTGATTATAATTTTATAAACCTATTGGTTAAAAATTCTCAATTAGATTTTTACATTTTTAAGCCTAAAGAGACACTACCGAATAACAGTAAGACTGTCAAATAGATTTTGACATTTCAAGTCTGAAGACGGGCTATAGATTAACAGGAAAGATTCGTCGAAATGCGAAAGACTTTAAGTTATACCTGTTTAATTTTCTCTAGTTAAAAGAATCGCGCATTCAAAATATATCCGAAAAAACAAGAGAACACATCTGTGTGTTAAGAACACACAAATAACCTTTCATTTTAGTCACTTAGCGATAATTTAGACTATTAAACAATGAACAAGTAAAAGGGGCGCAATCGAGTTTTCTGTACACCCGCTACAGCGTATAATCAAGGCCACCGAAAAATAGATCTATCTTTCGGTGGTCTCGGTATAATGCTGTATGAGCCGCGGCCCAATGAATCTGTAACCACGGCAAGGTGGTGGCCTATTCTATATCGTTGCCAGAAAGCACGATTATGGCTGACTTTAACCTTAAACAAAATAAAAAACTAACGAGGCTAGAGAGCTGCGATTAGGTATGCTTGATGATTGGAGGGTGGATGATCAACATACCAATTTTCAACCCTCTAGCCTCAGTCGTTTTTAAGATCTGAGGGCGGACAGAAAAAGCGCGGACAGAATAAAGTGCGGAACGGACAAACAAAGCCGGCACAATAGTTTTCTTTTGCAGAAAAATAAAAACTGAAATATATTCTGATTCAGGACTCTCCCAACGAGACACTTGGCTGACGTAAAGAACCTGAAGGTTCTAGATGTGTCTAGAACATTACCTGAAGGTCCAGGTATATGCCACCTGTCGCTCTTGCCTGGTGCAAACGAAGCACTTGCAACCTGGTAGTAGTTTCTTTGTGTGATTTTTGGCAGCAGAAAGAAAGACGGCTTCGTTTGGGAGATCTAAATACATTGAATAATAAAGTGCTGATTACGTTTGCATACTGCGCAGTTACCAGGTATAAACAATGCGCTTGGCAACTGTCGTTTGTTAAATGTGATTTTGTTTATAAACAAGTATGTTGCACAATTTACAGAAGATATCATACCCGATATATATATATGTATACGGACAGTATATGTATATATATACATATATATGTTTGTGTATGTGTGTATTTATTACAAGATTTTAAATAAAATAAAGCAAGGGAGATCAAATTAA
>JANJGK010000005.1:1325789-1342291 GCA_039081455.1 Macrobrachium rosenbergii
TATATATATATATATATATATATATATATATATATATATATATATGTATATATGTATGTATGCATATGTATTGTTCATTTACATTATTATGACGCCAATATATTAGTCCTTATTCCTTCTATCAACAGTTTTGCTCTATACTTTCCTATAAAGACAGAGAGAGAGAGAGAGAGAGAGAGAGAGAGAGAGAGAGAGAGAGAGAGAGAGAGAGGGATGTGTTCTCCATAACTGCATTTGGCAACAATGACATTATCAGTAACATTATCAACGGGAGAATTAATCATAAATAAAATAAATACACAAAATAATTTTTCCGACAGCTTATTGATGACGAGAGAGATTGCACAGGTTGAGAGAGAACAAGAATAAAAAAATTTAACCTAAAAAACAAACAAACATCGAAACAGCAAACAGCATAGTAAACAAGAGAAGGACAAATAACATCTGACAGAGAGAGAGAGAGAGAGAGAGAGAGAGAGAGAGAGAGAGGAACAAGCAAGTTGTAGTGATACAGAAACAAAAAGTAAAAATAGAACCTAAAAAACAAACATCAGCAGAGAGAGAGAGAGAGAGAGAGAGAGAGAGGAGAGAGAGAGAGAGAGAGAGAGAGAGAGAGAGAGAGAGAGAGAAGGGAGGAACAAACAAAATGCAGTGGAATAGAAACAGACAAACACGAAACTTGAGAGAAAGACAGAATGATGTTTATTTTATGGAAACTCAAGGTAGCCAGGGGGTGTGGGATTGGGGGAGGGGGTGGCGTTCTCCTGTGGTCATTCCGGGGGTAGGGGGAAGGAAGGGGGAAGGGGGAATTCGCCCCTGGGAGTCCCGGATGTTTGGGACACGGTAGGAGAGAGGGGGAGGGGGGTTACTGTGGAGAATTTGGGGAGGGGGGCTCCCTGAGCCTGGTATGGGGGGGATATGAGTCCTACAACTATTCCGTGGAAGACTTAATGGTCCTGTGTATGTGTGTGTGCGTATATATATACGTATGTATGTGCGCGTGTGTGTGTTTGTGTGTTTGTGCCGGGACTACGTGGTCTACGGGTCTTGAAATGTACTTTCATTTTCATTTCCCTTTGTTTGTTTGTCTATTTGTTTATCTTGTTTCTCACGGTTTCTTTCCTAAGTTTCGGTTGTAAAGAAAATTATTTAAAGTTTATTTATTATTATTATTATTCTATCTCTCTCTCGTTTTTTATTTATTCTTTTTTTCTCCAACTTTCTCTCCTAAGTTTTGGCTGTAACGAAACGATTTCAAGTTCGAGGATTATTATTCTCTCTCTCTCTCTCTCTCTCTCTCTCTCTCTCTCTCTCTCTGTTCTTTATTTATTCTTTTTTCTCTAATTTTCTCTCCCTAGTCTTGGTTATAACGAGACGATTTCAGAATTGTTTATTATTACTATTAATCTCTCTCTCTCTCTCTCTCTCTCTCTCTCTCCTCTCTCTCTCTCTCTCTCTCTCTCTCTCTCTCTCTTTCACGTGTCGAATGGCCATATATGCTAATCCTCGGATGTTTACAAAAAAGGTCAAACTTTTTGATTTTTCATTATATTGACTTTCATGAGCGCCATAGATTTAATGTATAGACTCAAAACACATTGGCAATTATGCAATATAAAAAATTGCATGCATCTGCGCACGTAAACATTTGTGCAATAATTCAAATTGTGTCAAAAAGATGTTTGAGGCAACACATGAAGTACCTCTTAATATTACATTTTTTTTTAAATTCCTGTTTTTTTTTTTTATCAACAGTTCAAACGACAATAATAAGATGAGATGTGTGCCATCAAGAAGGGTCTTTGCAGTGTCCCTTCGGCTCCTAGCTGCAGCCCCTTTCATTCCTTTTAATGTACCTCCGTTCATATTCTCTTTCTTCCAACTTATATTCCTCAACCTTCTCCTGACAATTGTTTCATGGTGCAACTGCAAAAGGTTTTCCTCCTGTTACGCCTTTCAAACCTTTCTACTCTTAACGAGGTTTCCTTCCTGTTACGCCTTTCAAACCTTTTTTACTCCCAACTTCCCTTTCAGCGCTGAATGACCTCGACTTCATAGGTCCCAGCGCTTGCTTGGTCCTTGGCTTAATTTTACATTCCAGTTCCAGTTCCTTCCTACTTTGATAACGGATATTTCTGTCATTTTTATGACAGAAAGAGGAAAACCTTAGTCAGGTAACATTTGATCTGAAACATAGTTTACGATTAAAAAGGACAAATACATTGTTTTGAAATACTGGCTACTAAATTTTATATATATATAGCTTATCGCTGTAGGATCTGTCGTCTGCCTTACGAGAAATTGCTACCAAAGGATATCTTAAAGTTAGTCTTTGAACAAATTCATTCATCAATTATTCGCAGAAAGAAGTCTGGGAAATTTGAATCCAGGTAAAAAAGTAACGGGTGAAAAAGTCACAGAAAAAAAGTCACAGGAAAAAAGTCACATTAATCGTATCCACTTTTGCGGCGTGTTTAGAACAAGCCCGTTGGGGATGACCGTAAAAACATAAACAAAAGAGTGTAAATATCATAAAGATAATGACCCCAAAGAAATGTTAGTCTTGGATAACGACCCCCGAAAACCGTTGGGGGTCACTATCTACAAAAGATCCAAAATATTTTTGTGTTGTGTTACTTTAATTGCCACCCATAAATTAATGTGACTTTTTTTCCTGAGACTTTTTTCCTATCCAAAATTGTGACTTTTTTTCTGTGACTTTTTTCCTTGTGACTTTCTTTCCTAGTCAAAATTGTGACTTTTTTTCCCCCTGTGACTTTCTTTCCTAGCCAAAATTGTGACTTTTTTCCTGCTATTTTTTTCTTGTGACTTTATTGCTGGCTACCGGAAAATTTATATCAGTAACAAGCATTTTGTCACGCCATTTTTTGTTACCTAGATTCCTTCCTCTCCCGAGTGATGTTTTGACTGGCGTAGGACTCTTGAGTGTCAAATGTTAACCTTTAACAGTAATTATGTAAGAAGGGTCCTTCCTTTAAAGAAATCCTTCATTGCATTCCTTGAGAATCTATGTTATTTCCTTCCATATTCCTTTCTTCATCTTTGTAATTTCTCTATTTCCCAGTGTATTCTCATTCCATTTGTTATGCCTTTATCTATAATTTCTATCGTATTTCTTTCTTCACATTCGTAAATTCTTATCTCAGCTGTTATTCCCTTATTTATAACTTCAAAGAAAAAATGTAAATTTTCCTAGATCTTCAATTTCATCCTAGTTCGTAGGGAAAGATGGCGCCCCAAAGATAAATTTATTTATATCTAAGTGATGAAAGAACTACTTTCTATTCGGGGGTAAGAGCAGAGATATCTGGGAACACAGAGGAGGAGTGAAAATGGATTCCAGAGGAATGAGATTTGTTGGCGTACGTGAAATCTATACTCAGAGAGAAGACAAAATCAAAGTTTCATTGCGATCTTCTCATAAATGAGGGAGGCAGAGGGGATATGAGGGAGGCAGAGGGGATTTTGCAGAAGGCTTGACCGGACCTCCAGATATTTATGATGACGTCTCTGAAATTTTACATTAATATATAAATAAATGAAGAAAGAAATAATAGGAGAGGAGAAGCTTTAATATATGAACAGGTAAATGAAGGAATAGGTGAATGAAGGAATACAGTGGGTAAATGAAGGAATAGGTAAATGAAAGAATAGAGTAGGTAAATGAACGAATACAGTAGGCAAATGAAGGAATGGGTAAATGAAAGAATAGGTAGATGAAGGAACAGAGTTGGTAAATGAAGGAATACAGTAGGTAAATGAAGGAATAGGTAAATGAAGGTATACGGTAGGTAAATGAAGGAATAGGTAAATGAAGGAATAGGTACGTGAAGGAATACAGTAAATAAATAAAGGAACAGGTAAATGAAGGAATAGGTAAATGAAGATATACAGTAGGTAAATGAAGGAATAGGTAAATGAAGGAATACAGTAGGTAAATGAAGGAACAGAGTAGAGGCAAATAAGGACAACAAGTACTAGCGTTCCCTGATTTCGTGAACAAATTGCTGAAATTTCTGTACTGTACTTGTGCATTCCAGAATTGTCTTATCATGATTGGTTAATGCGTGGTGCATTCTACAGTACATGCAGTGCGCAAGCGCGTTAGTTGGTGTCCCGAGTACAGAGTGGTCAGTGTTTGTTTTCCCCTCCCACTGGACAAACAACTGTTTCAAAAACAACTTCAAGCCAAGTTGTTTTGTAGCTTCCTACGGGTGACTTGTTGTCCCCAAATCACAAACATTTGTTCACAGAACAGGTTTCTGGCGTCTTGCTACAATTGTCTCTAAGATGCTGCCTCATAAGTGACGAGGAAAGAGTGTGAATCCTCCAGGTAACGAGGAAAGATTGTGAATCCTTCAAGTAACAAGGAAAGATTTCGGATCCTCCAAGTAACATGGAAAGATTGTGAATCCTCCAAGTAACATGGAAAGATTGTGAAGCCTCCAAGTAACATGAAAAGATTGTTAATACTTCAAGTAACAAGGAAAGAGTGTGAATCCTCCAAGTAACGAGGAAAGATTGTGAATCCTCCACGTAACATGGAAAGATTTTGAATCCTCCAAGTAACATGGAAAGATTGTTAATACTTCAAGTAACAAGGAAAGATCTGGGATCCTCCACGCAACAAGGGAAGATTGTGAATCCTATATCTAACAAGGAAAGATCGTGAATCTTCCACGTAACAAGAAAAGATTGTGAATCCTCCAAGCAACGAGGAATGATTGTGAATCCTCCGAGTAACAAGGAAAGATTGTGAATCCTATATCTAACAAGGAAAGATTGTGAATTCTCCAAGTAACAAGGAAAGATTGTGAATCCTCCAAGTAACATGGAAATACTCTGAATCCCCAAAGTAACATGGAAAAATTGTGAATTCTCCAAGTAGCAAGGAAAGATTGTGAATCCTCCAAGTAACAAGGAAGATTGTGAATCCTTCAAGTAACAAGGAATGATTGTGAATCCTTCAAGCAACAAGGAATGATTGTGAATCCTTCAAGTAACAAGGAATGATTGTGAATCCTTCAAGTAACAAGGAAAGATTGTGAATCCTCCAAGTAACACGGGAATACTCTGAATCCTCCAAGTAACAAGGAGAGATTGTGAGTCCTCCAAGTAAGAAGGAAAGATTGTGAATCCTCCAAGTAACACGGGAATACGCTGAATCCTCCAAGTAACAGGGAGAGATTGTGAGTCCTCCAAGTAACAAGGAAAGATTGTGAATCCTCCAAGTAACACGGGAATACTCTGAATCCTCAAGTAACAAGGAGAGATTGTGAATCCTCCAAGTAACACGGGAATACTCTGAATCCTCCAAGTAACAAGGAGAGATTGTGAGTCCTCCAAGTAACAAGGAAAGATTGTGAATCCTCCAAGTAACACGGGAATACTCTGAATCCTCCAAGTAACAAGAGAGATTGTGAGTCCTCCAAGTACAAGGAAAGATTGTGAATCCTCCAAGTAACACGGGAATACTCTGAATCCTCCAAGTAACAAGGAGAGATTGTGAGTCCTCCAAGTAACAAGGAAAGATTGTGAATTCTCCAAGTAACACGGGAATACTCTGAATCCTCCAAGTAACAAGGAGAGATTGTGAGTCCTCCAAGTAACAAGGAAAGATTGTGAATCCTCCAAGTAACAAGGAGAGATTGTGAATCTCCAAGTAACAAGGAGAGATTGTGAGTCCTCCAAGTAACAAGGAAAGATTGTGAATCCTCCAAGTAACAAGGAGAGATTGTGAATCCTCCAAGTAACAAGGAAAGATTGTGAATCCTCCAAGTAACAAGGAGAGATTGTGAGTCCTCCAAGTAACAAGGAAAGATTGTGAATCCTCCAAGTAACACGGGAATACTCTGAATCCTCCAAGTAACAAGGAGAGATTGTGAGTCCTCCAAGTAACAAGGAAAGATTGTGAATTCTCCAAGTAACACGGAAAACTCTGAATCCTCCAAGTAACAAGGAGAGATTGTGAGTCCTCCAAGTAACAAGGAAAGATTGTGAATCCTCCAAGTAACAAGGAGAGATTGTGAATCTCCAAGTAACAAGGAGAGATTGTGAGTCCTCCAAGTAACAAGGAAAGATTGTGAATCCTCCAAGTAACAAGGAGAGATTGTGAATCCTCCAAGTAACAAGGAAAGATTGTGAATCCTCCAAGTAACAAGGAGAGAGAGAGAGAGAGAGAGAGAGGAGAGAGAGAGAGAGAGAGAGAGAGAGAGAGAGAGAGAGAGCAATAACACTTGATTGATGTATACAAGGCGACTGACAGTATTCAGCCATCATGTACTTAACATGGTCCTTAACACCCACCGTTAAAGGAAACCTTGACCTCAGGTCACTTCTCGACCTTGACACACCAGGACCCGGTTAAGCTATACCGACTGACCCTCAGATTTATTGACCGGGTAGATTCACTGCCGTCCCCTTAACCAATTTCACCAATTTCTTGCAGATATCGAAGGCGAACTGTATGTATGAACAAGCAGTAGGATAGATAATTTACACACACACATGCGCGCACTTTGTGTGTGTTTGCGCGCGCGTGTGTGTGTGTGTGTGTGTGTGTGTGACTGAGCGTCTCATGAAGCCCAAACGCCGAATGAATTAAAATTAACAATGAATTTTGATAAAATAAATGAGAGAAAACATTAATCCCACATTGTTTGATCCACACATGCACACACTTTGTATGTGTTTGCATGTGTGTGTGTGTGCATGTGTGAGTGAATGTCTCATGAAGCCAAAACTCCGACTGATTTAAAATTAACAATGAATTTTGATTAATAAACGAAGAAAAAAACATTAAAATAATCCCACATTGTTTGATCCATATATGCACACACTGTGTGTGTTGGCACGTGCGTGTGTATATGTATGTGCGAGTGAGTGTCTCATAAAGCCAAACCTCAGAATGAATGAAAATCAACAATGAATTTTGATTAAATGAATGAAGAAAAAACATTAGACTAACCCCACATTGTCAAAGTTCAGTCTCCCACGGTACCGAATGAGCTGTACTTGAAAGATCAGAGTTCGTTCGCGGTAACAGCTGGGAACCACAGCGAGAGTTATGATGAAGAACAATATTCGTCGGAAGAACAGAAAGAGAGATAACAGGCTGTTACTTTTTTTGTGGGGTGGGTGGGGGTAGGAGCAATAGCGTGGTAACATAAAGGAGGGAGAACAGTATTCATAGTGGATAATAATAATAATAATAATAATAATAATAATAATAATAATAATAATAATAATAATGGCCACATCAGCGTGCTAATTCAATTGAGAGCCAACGGTATTCCAAGTGAATAATAATAATAATAATAATAATAATAATAATAATAATAATAATAACAATAATAATAATAATAATAATAATAATAATAATATGGGGTGATGATAATTTTGCCATCAGCTGCAGCAATACTTATCCATCGAAACAATTGTTTGTGTGGTACAAAGCTTCCCCGAAAATGACGGAACTACATAAGGTCGATTCCTCTTCATCCTTCGCCCAGGAGGGACGTTTAGGACTCGAGGTCTCATGTTTCCCGAAGTGGAAACTGTTACTTTTGGTTTCGTACCTAAAGAATGGGACAGGAATTGGAATACAGAATTTAGGCCAAAGAACAAGTGCTGGGACCTATGATGACGAGGTCATTCAGCGCTGAAAGGGAAACTGAGAGGAATAAAAAGGTTTGAAAGGTGTAACAGGAAGTGAAAACCTTCTGCAATTGCACTAGGAGAGGGTTGAGGAAAGTAAGATGGAAGAAAGAGAATATGGACGGAGGTACACTCAAAGGAATGAAAGAGGTTCCAGCAAGGGGCCGAAGGGACGCCGCAAAGAACCTCAAGTAAAGCCTACAGTGCAGAACGTGAGGTGCACTGACGGCGCTATCCCCCTACGAAGGTTATACTCAAGGAAGAATGCATTTGCTACGTGGGTATGAGCCGCGGTGCCTCGTCATTGTCTGTAGGAGGAGGAGGAGGAGGAGGAGGAGGAGGAGGAAGAGGAGGAGGAAGCGAAGAAGAAGGAGATGACTGTCATTTTCGATAGGAAATGTGGCTTACCGTAGCCTGACTGTCTCCGAAGCCACTCGTTTCTATAAAATGCTACAAGATGCTGGATGCCAGTACTGATAAGACTCCTCACCCCTGTCATTTCCTCTAGAGACAAGATCTAATTGGTCTGGTAATATGATAGAAAAATTCTTACGAGGCAAACTTTACCTTCGACTTAAAGTTACAAGAGGGAAATTAAGCCAACAAACTTTGTACATGAGAAAAAAACAAGTTTTTATTGTGCTTTACATTCCTCAGATGGAATTTCAGATGGCGTCAGCCAATTAACCACTAGTGTGTTATTCTGAAGTTTTTGCACAGTTTAATTTCTTCTGTACAACTCAATGTGCATGCGTACAATGATAGCAAACACTCCAGAACCTAGAACGTGTAGATCACAGATACTTTGAAGAAGGAATGGCTTACAGTCGGTTGAATTAACCAGTGGCTCTCAATCTTTTTTTGGTGATAGCACCCTAACTAATGTAATCATTGCCGTGACACCCCTTCTTCACCATCCCCCCGCCATTTCGCATGAATTAACTTCTTATTTAATGAATAAAATTATTATCCATACTCAAAGCAAAATCAGCACACCGTGCATGCAGAAGTATACTGTACAAACAACGAGCATATCAGAGAGTTTGATAAACATAATTAGAGAAGACACCTGATAATAATATATGAAGACTTCTGCAAATTTTTTTACAAATGTTCATAGAGATGATCTAGCCAAGACAAAATTCATGACAATCTTGCGGCAGCCCTGGGCACTGTCTGTGGCACCCCAGGGTGCCACGGCACCCAATTTGAAAATCAGTGAATTCAACATTTAGCTGTAAATCTACATAATCGAACATATTTCGATTTAATTAAAGAAAAATATGTAACAATTCAGATACTTTGCAATTTTTGAAGAAGGAATGGTCTACAGTCGGCTGAATTAAACATCAAGCTGTAAATCTATTCTTACATATTTCTGACTTCAGAGCAAAATCTGTAAAAAATTCCAAGATCGAGTGTTTTGCGACAAGGATCCAATAGGATTCTCGTTTACTTCAAATGAACTGATGGCTATCAAGTTTGAGTTCTCTGTCGTCCCCAGGATCCAGAAACAACCCGTTTTTTTTTTCTGGATTATGGATCCTCTTCTGGAACAACTGGATCTGGTCGTGCCCAACATTCCCAGTTGTTCCAAAATACCCACGGATGTGCGCATAAAAGTTACGCCCTAATCCATTCTGTCATTATTATTACTGATGATATTAACCAGAAGATAAAGAACCCTATTCATATGGAACAAGCCTACCACAGGGGCCACACTGACGTGAAATTCAAGCTTCCAAAGAATATTATGGTGTTCATTCGAAAGAGTAACAGAAGGTAATAGGAAATACAGAAAGAGGAGATCTCACTTATTAAAAAAAATAAATTAATAAATCAATAAATAGATGAACAAGTATTAATGTGCAAGAAGAGTATTATTATGGTAGCAATGTACCGCATCTTCACTTCAACTTCTGAAGAAGTTCCAATCGCACGACATCCTCAGTAGGGAGACTTCCACAGTCCAACGGTGTGAGGAGGAATAAAGGACCTCTGGAACTGAGAAGTTCTACGGCGAGGCACATTCACTACATATTGGAGGCTGCAGTTTTAAGGATATAATATATTCAAGTAATACTGACATGTGTTCCTAACATGAAAACATATTTCTGAAGTCTCTTTAGATGCTGAATGAAATTTAAGATTCAGGCCAAAGGTCGAGCAAGCCCTGCGACCTATGATGAGGTCATTCAGCGCTGAAAGGGAAATTGAGTCTTAAAAGGTTTGAAAGGCGTAACAGGAGAAGAAACTGAGAATAGAGAGGTTTGCAACGCGTAACAGGAGAAGAAACCGAGAACAGAAAGGTTTGAAAGGCGTAACAGGAGAAGAAACTGAGAATAGAAAGGTTTGAAAGGCGTAACAGGAGAAGAAATTGAGAATACAAAAGTTTGAAAGGCGTAACAGGAGACGAAATTGGGAATAGAAAGGTATGAAAGGCGCAACAGAAGAAAACTGTGAATAGAAAGGTTTGAAAGGCGCAACAGGAGAAGAAACTGAGAATAGAAAGTTTTGAAAGGCGTAACAAGAGAAGAAACTGAGAATAGAAAGGTTAGAAAGGCGTAGTAGGAGAAGAAACTGTGAATAGAAAGGTTTGAAAGGCATAGCAGGAGAAGAAACTGAGAATAGAAAGGTTTGAAAGGCGTAGCAGGAGAAGAAACTGAGAATAGAAAGGTTTGAAAGGCGTAGCAGGAGAAGAAACTGAGAATAGAAAGGTTTGAAAGGCGTAGCAGGAGAAGAAACTGAGAATAGAAAGGTTTGAAAGGCGTAACAGGAGAAGAAACTGAGAATAGAAAGGTTTGAAAGGCGCAACAGGAGAAGAAACTGAGAATAGAAAGGTTTTGAAAGGCGCAACAGGAGAAGAAACTGAGAATAGAAAGTTTGAAAGGCGTAACAAGAGAAGAAACTGAGAATAGAAAGGTTTGAAAGGCGTAGCAGGAGAAGAAACTGAGAATAGAAAGGTTTGAAAGGCGTAACAGGAGAAGAAACTGAGAATAGAAAGGTTTGAAAGGCGCAACAGGAGAAGAAACTGAGAATAGAAAGGTTTGAAAGGCGCAACAGGAGAAGAAACTGTGAATAGAAAGGTTTGAAAGGCGCAACAGGAGAAGAAACTGAGAATAGAAAGTTTTGAAAGGCGTAACAAGAGAAGAAACTGAGAATAGAAAGGTTTGAAAGGCGTAGCAGGAGAAGAAACTGATAATAGAAAGGTTTGAAAGGCGTAACAGGAGAAGAAACTGAGAATAGAAAGGTTTGAAAGGCGCAACAGGAGAAGAAACTGAGAATAGAAAGGTTTGAAAGGCGCAACAGGAGAAGAAACTGAGAATAGAAAGGTTTGAAAGGCGCAACAGGAGAAGAAACTGAGAATAGAAAGGTTTGAAAGGCGTAACAGGAGAGGAAACTGAGAATAGAAAGGTTTGAAAGGCGCA
Organism: Macrobrachium rosenbergii; assembly: GCA_039081455.1. Taxonomy (NCBI): domain Eukaryota; kingdom Metazoa; phylum Arthropoda; class Malacostraca; order Decapoda; family Palaemonidae; genus Macrobrachium; species Macrobrachium rosenbergii. The sequence goes on from JANJGK010000005.1 coordinate 1,336,895, forward strand.
ACAGGAGAAGAAACTGAGAATAGAAAGGTTTGAAAGGCGTAACAGGAGAAGAAACTGAGAATAGAAAGGTTTGAAAGGCGCAACAGGAGAAGAAACTGAGAATAGAAAGGTTTGAAAGAGCGTAACAGGAGAAGAAACTGAGAATAGAAAGGTTTGAAAGGCGTAACAGGAGAGGAACTGAGAGGAATTGAAAGGTTTGAAAGGCGTAACAGGAGGAAAGCCTTTTACAGTTGCACTATGAAACAACAGTTAGGTGAGGGTGGAGGAAAGTAAGATGGAAGGAAGAGAATATGAACGGAGGTACAGTAAAAGGAACGAAAGGGATTGAAGCAGCTAGGGGCCGAAGGGACGCTGCAAAGAACCTTAAGCAATGACTACAGTGCGAGTTAGAAAATCGACAAGTTTCCACACAGAGAGAGAGAGAGAGAGAGAGAGAGAGAGAGAGAGAGAGAGAGAGAGAGAGAGAGAGAGAGAGGAAGCACAGGTATTTGATATCAAATTGCGGTAATTAAGCATTACCAAAACTCAGGTATTTCCTGAAAGATAATACAAGTAATCTCGAGGGCTTTCAAAACGCGTGGTTCAGGCCACTGAATTGTCTGAAAGCTTTCAACCGGAGATAGGTATTTGTTATAAATAATGAAATATATTATTTCATGCAACCTGTGGCCATTATAATTCATTAGTAAACAAAGGAGAGAATATAGGCGTTTATCTCGTGAATAATAAATAATAATAATAACAGTAACAGAACTTATATTTTAGTGATAAGATTCCTTGTTCATTTTTTTCCACATTTTCAATTTCTTAAATGCCACCTTCATAAATAAGTCTTCAGATTTTTATCTCAAGCTCGGGTGGATGACGCAGCATCTATACGCTGCTATATAACCCCGTGAAGCAATGGTAATTGATACCCGGTAGGGGGGTTAGTGCTGTCAGTGCACCTCATGCGATGCACTGTAGGCATTTTACTTAAGGTTCATTGCAGCGTTCCTTAGGTCACCTAGCTACAACCCCTTTCATTCCTTTACTGTGCCTCCGTTCATATTCTCTTTCGTCCATCTTGCTATCCAGCAGCGATATTTTCCTCCTGTTACACCTCTCAAACCTTTCTACTCCCAATTTCCGTTTCAGCGCTGAATGACCTCATTGGTCCCAGCGCTTGGCATTTGGTCTAAATTTTATATTTCATTCGATTCCATCCTTCCAAAGGTAGATAGATGATAGGTAGATAAGTATCTTTAGTAGATGAAAATTCAGCTCTACAGTGGGAAACCTACCAGAACAGAATTAAAAAGTAGATGTATAAACTGTGTAGGAAGATTATGTTTGTCTCGGTGAAAATATTCTTCATTTATTCTTTAACATGCTCTCACTTTAATTCTCCTTGTATTTTATTAATTTACTTACATTTTTATCTATTTGTTTATTAATTTGTTGATTTATATTTTTCATTTCCTAATAACTGATCTCTTCTTTCTATTACTCCTTTCCAATAATCACCTTAATATTCTCTGAAGCTTACAATTTCGAGTCAGTGGCTCCTTTGGTGGGCTTCTTCCTTATGAATAGTGTTCGTCCTTTTAATAATAATAATAATAATAATAATAATAATAATAATAATAATAATAATAACTTATCTTGTATTTCTGTATTTCCTATTACCCGCTGTTACTTCTTTCCAATAATTATTACCTTATTATTCTTTGCAAGCTTTAGAATTTCGAGTCAGTGGCTCCTGTGGTGGGCTTGTTCTGTATGAATCTATCTAACCTAAGTTCTCTCTCTCCTTCTCTCTCTCTCTCTCTCTCTCTCTCTCTCTCTCTCTCTCTCTCTCTCTGCACAACATCCGTTCCATGCCTTTATTCTAATATGCAGTCTACAGCCATTTCATTCCCTCAACAAAGTGAGCCGACAAACAGCGCCCTTGTCTTTGCCCACCCAAGGCGCCTTTGGGTGGGCAAGGAGAAGGGCAGAATGGGTGGGCTGTAGTGGTCGGTGGGGGGGAGGAGGGGGGGGGAGGAGGAGAGAGAGAGGGGGGGGAGAGGGAGGGGGGGGAGGTTGTTGATGGTCTCCAGGTGGGGGCACGTTTACCTCATCAAAGAACAAGAAAGAGACCGATAATTATTTACGGATGATCTCACAATGCCCTTCTCGCTGTGGAGGGGGAGGAGGAGGAGGAGGAGGAGAGGTTGTTGTTGTAATTTATAACACAACAACCTCTCTCAGATAATAATGACGTCGTTGGCGATGGTGGCAGGCAGGAAGGCGGGCAGGCAGGCCGCTAATAATCGCCGAAGTTTGCAGGCGCTCAGGGAAAACAAAATGACAAACAACTACGAGGAACAAAAAAAAAAAAAAAAAGATGAAAAAAGTTAACCGACTTTATCAAGGCCAGAGGTTTGTGACACCTAAAGATAAATATTTCCTTCTGGGGAGGAAAAAAAAAATACACTAACAACACACATACACACACACACAAACAGAACATACTCCTAACTGAAGTGAAAATGGAGAAAAACTTTTATTATTATTATTATTATTATTATTATTATTATTATTATTATTATTATTATTATTATTATTATTATTCAGAAAATGAACCCTACTCATATGGAACAAACCACCACAAGGGACATTAACTTGAAATCCAAGCTTCCAAAGAATATGGTATTCATTTAAAAGAACTTTATTATTATTATTATTATTATTATTATTATTATTATTATTATTATTATTATTATTATTATTATTATTATTATTAATCAGATGAAGAACCCTATTCATTTGGAACAAGCCCACCACAGGGACCATTAACTTGCAATCAAGTTTCCAGTGTTCAGTTAAAAGAACTTTATTATTATTATTATTATTATTATTATTATTATTATTATTATTATTATTATTATTATTATTATTCAGAAAATGAACCGTATTCGTATGGAACAAGCCCACCACAGTGGGCCACTGACTTCGATTCAAGCTTCAAAAACATATTATGGTGTTCATTTGAAAGAGGTAACAGAAAGAAAAGCTCACTTATTAAGAAAAAAAATAAAAATTAACAAATAAATTGATAAAATATAAGTAAATTATTAAAATGAAAGAAGAATTGCTTTGAGGTCCCTTTGCAGAAGAGTCCTCGCTGACCAAGAACTTGAACAGAAATGCCAATGAATAATAATTAATAAGTACACAGTAATTTCAAGTTATCATTCCCATCATCAGGATGTCAGTCACGGTATCAACACTAGTGATTTATTATTTTAGCTTCGGTTATACTGTGGTTTAAATTTTGGTTAAACTTCCAAGCCGAACATTTAACAAGCCAGAATATTTAGGATATTCATAACAGTATGGTGTTATTTTTTCATATTTGACTTAGTATTTTTTTATCAATGTTTTCTAACAGTCATTTCCATCTTTCATGAGATGCAAGAGGCATAGACCTATTTACAGTATCTCTCTCTCTCTCTCTCTCTCTCTCTCTCTCTCTCTCTCTCTCTCTCTCTCTTTGAATGCACCTACAATAAAGGATTTTTCTGCCATCCGAAAACTCTCTCTCTCTCTCTCTCTCTCTCTCTCTCTCTCTCTCTCTCTTTGAATGCACCTACCATAAAGGATTTTTCTGCCATCCGAAACCTCTCTCTCTCTCTCTCTCTCTCTCTCTCTCTCTCTCTCTCTCTCTCTCTCTCTCTCTCTCTTTGAATGCAGCTACCATAAAGGATTTTTCTGCCATCCGAAACCTCTCTCTCTCTCTCTCTCTCTCTCTCTCTCTCTCTCTCTCTCTCTCTCTCTCTCTCTCTCTTTGAATGCACCTACCATAAAGGATTTTTCTGCCATCCGAAACCTCTCTCTCTCTCTCTCTCTCTCTCTCTCTCTCTCTCTCTCTCTCTCTCTCTCTCTCTCTCTCTTGAATGCAGCTACCATAAAGGATTTTTCTGCCATCCGAAACCTCTCTCTCTCTCTCTCTATCTCCCTCTCTCTCTCTCTTTCTTTGAATGCAGCTACCATAAAGAATTTTTCTGCAGCCAAACTCTCTCTCTCTCTCTCTCTCTCTCTCTCTCTTCTCTCTCTCTCTCTCTCTCTCTCTCTCTCAATGATTTTTTCCCGATGTACAAGAGTTAATATAAAATCAATATATTCCTGTCTCGCTTAGTAAATTATTAAATTGATAACCAGTTGTTATATTCTTGCTTAATTAATTTAGTTTTCTGAAAAGAAAACTATTGTGCCGTCCCTTGTCTGTCCATCCGCACTTGTTTCTGTCCGCCCTCAGACCTTAAAAGCTACTGAGGCTAGAGGGCTGCAAATTGGTATGTTGATCATCCACTCTCCAGTCATCAAAAATACCAAACTGCAGCTCTCTATCCTCAGTAGTTTTTTTTTTTTATTTAAGGTTAAAGTTAGCCATAAACGTGCGTCTGGCAACGATATAGGATAGGCCACCACCGGGCCGTGGTTAAAGTTTCATGGGTCGCAGCTCATACAGCATCATTCCGAGACCACTAGAGGACAGATCTGTTTTCGGTGGCCTTGATTATACGCTGTAGCGGCTGTTCAGAAAACTCGATTGCGCCGTAGAAACTTCGGCGCATTTGTTACTTGTTTATTCTTTGTCTTAATTGGCTGAATTCAAGAATTCCTCATTGTTCTGGAAGTCAAGAATGAATGTTTTCGGGAATTCTTGTATTCATGTATTGCCAATAAACAGATTATATTACCATTACGAAAAGGTTATAAATGTTAAATTTATTTTCGTGTGCTAATTAGTGTAAGTGGCAACATTACAGTAAAGGAGATTCTTCATGACTGGAAGTGTCAAAAGGCCGTAATTGATCTCTTCTTTCTGTTTCTTGTTATTCCCTTTTGTTACTTGTTTCAAATGAACTCCTCAATATTCTTTAGAAACTTGCATTTCAAGTGATTGGCGCCTGTGGGGGCCTTGTTCCTTATGAATTAGGGTTCATATTCTGACTAATAATAATAATAATAATAATAATAATAATAATTAAAATAATAATAATAATAATAATAATAATAATAATAATAATAATAATAATAATAATAATAATATTTTTATTTTAAATGAACGCCAAAACATTCTTTGGAAGCTTGGATTTCAAGTCAGTAATAATAATAATAATAATAATAATAATAATAATAATAATAATAATAATAATAATAATAATAATAATAATAATAATAATAATAACTAGTTCTTTAAAATGAACACTTTAATATTCTTTGGAAGCTTGATTTTCAAGTCAGTAATAATAATAATAATAATAATAATAATAATAATAATAATAATAATAATAATAATGTTCTTTCAAAAGAACTCCATGATATTCTTTTGAAGCTTGGATTTCAAGTTAATGGCCGCTGTGGTAG
>JANJGK010000005.1:1342391-1369026 GCA_039081455.1 Macrobrachium rosenbergii
GAGCAGAATGCCAAACAACAGCATGTTACAGCACACTCATTACCAGTCCGGAAATCGTCCATGGTTAGATTCGCGGTCGTAATGTGAACACGTTTTCAATTGTACCAATCCCTTCTGAACGAGGCGTTATTGCAAGCCCCCGGGGCGAGAAGAAACAGATGGAACACTGTCAATCTCTCCGTAGCTTCTATTAACGGCGAGAACAATGCGGAAACAGATTGTTAAAATGCCTAGCGTTGTCCCGAGACAATAATAGTAATGATGGCATCGATAAAAATCAGAGAAGTGTTTAAAGACGGTGGTAGAACGACTGTCTACTTCTGTAACCGCTGGTTTCGGTGATGGCAGAACTGACTATGTACTGCACTGTTATTTGAACTGCAGCAGTGATAGTTGCAGTGATGGGGGCAGTGGGGAGAATCGTACCAATAATAACATGGCTGCATCGACTGTACAGAAAAACATACCCATGCAAAATGTCTTTGCAGGTCCATCGTAGCTTCGTTGTCGTACAGTTTTGTATATATATATATATATATACTATATATATATATATATATATATATATATATATATATATATATATATATATATATATATATATATATATATATATATATATATATATATATATATATATATATACATATATATATATATAGGGAGGAACAGGATAGCCAGAAGACGTGGTAAAATTGCAGACATTATTATTTCTTAGAAATTAACAGAAAGCTCGGCTGTGCCTCTGTTAATTTCTAAGAAATAATAATGTCTGCAATTTTACCACGTCTTCTGGCTATCCTGTTCCTCCTTAAATTGAAGTTTTCTAGAAACAACATAACCAGTTATATATATATATATATATATATATATATATATATATATATATATGTATATATATATATATATATATATATATATATATATATATATATATATATGCATATACTTTTTTTCTGAAGCAGTTTGTCCTCGAATGTGTCCATAATTTGTCTTTACAAAAGCCATTTCTTCTAGAACTAAACTGAGAATTATATGACAAATCTCTCAGGCTTCCCTGATGTTTCAACTCTGGCTCTATATCGGAATTCCTTTTCCCTTCTTCGTGTTATGCATTACGCTACGTAATGGTTCGTTCTTTACCCCATTTCTCCCCTTTTCGTTCAATTTGATCATTTTAATTGCAGTCTTTGATATATTTATATAGTATTTTTCTTTTAGGATTAAATGTTTATATATATTTTTTCTTTTAAAACTAAATTCTGGCATTTTTGGACTGTCTGAATTTACCTCTCTTAATAATGACCTTCTGACCTCTTTTGTGACCCCTTTGTCTCTACAGGTCATTTACCTGTTGCTGGAGGTATGTGACCTCTCTTAATGATGACCTTCTGACCTCTTTTATGACCTCTTCGTCTTTAACTGGAGTAAAGTTTTCTTTAAATTTACCTCAGTAAGCCGACGTCTTATGTTTTGCCTTCATTCCCTACTAAACAGTCCTTTATTTCCTACTGATCAGTCCTTCATTTCCTATTGATGTTTTTCATTTTTAGCTTATCAGTCCTTCATCCCTACTGATCAGTCCTTCATGTCCTACTGATCAGTTGTTCATTTCCTACTGATCAGTCCTTCATCCCCTACTGATCGGTCCTTCATTCCCTGCTTATTAGTACTTCATTCCCCTGATGATCAATCCTTCATTCCCTACTTATCAGTCCTTCATTCCCTGATGATCAGTCCTTCATTCCTTTCATGTCAGTCCTGCATTCCCTATTCTCAGTCCTGCATTCCTTACTGATCAGTCCCTCGGTACTTACTGATTGGTCCTTCATTCCCTACTGACATGTCCTTCATTCCCCAATGATCAGTTCCTCTTTCCTAGTAAGCCATCCTTCACCCTCTACTGACTTCATTCCCTACTGATCCGTCCTTCATTCCCCTTATCTGCCCTTCTTTCCCTTGTGGATCATTCCTTCAGTCCTTCATTCCCTACTGATCTGTCTTGCATTCCCCTTGTCTGTCCTTCTTTCCCTTGTGGACCATTCCTTCAGCCCTTCATTCCCTACTGATCAGTCCCCTCTTTCCCTAATGGATCATTCCTTCAGCCCTTCACTCCCTGCAGATCAGTCCTTCATTCCATATTGATCTGTCCTTCATTTCCTGCTGATCAGTCCTTCATTCCCTACTAATCAGTATTAATTCCTACTGAACAGTCCTTCATTCCCTTATGATCAATCCTTCATTCCCTACTGATCAGTCTTTCATTTCCTACTGATCAGTCCTTCTCTCCCTAATGGACCATTCCTTTAGTCCTTCATTCCCTATTGATCAGTCCTTCATTCCATACTGATCTGTGTTTCATTTCCTGCTGATCAGTCCTTCACTCCCTACTGATCAGTATTCATTCCTACTGACCAGTCCTTCATTCCCGGATGATCAATCCTTCATTCCCTACTGATCGGTCCTTCAATCCCTACTGATCAGTCTTTCATTTCCTACTGATCAGTCCTTTTTTAACCAATGGACCATTCATTCCGTCTTCCATTCCCTATTGATCAGTCCTTCATTTCCCACCGATCAGTCCTTCACCTCTTCACCTTGCACTTTTGACTTCTCCTGCTCTTATCGTATTTCAAGATCCTTGAATGTCTGGGAGGCTGGCTGGCCGCTGGTAACTTGTTTCATAATTGCTTCCAACAACTTTTTATTGACATATTGAAAAACTGCTCTCGTTCTCTCGCCTGATCTGACTGTTACTGTAATAATCTTTCGTTTTTTCTTATTATTTTTGGTGGACACTGTTTTCTTTTTTTTTGGTTAGTGAGTGTCAGGGCTTTGTGCTTATTGCTGGTTAAATTGTTTGTCATTTTTTTTTTATAATTTTGCAACCATTTTGTCATCGTGGATTTGTTTAAACAAATGAGCGTTTCATTACTGTGTCCGAAGAAGATTCTAGTAATTTTATATGTATGTATATATATATATATATATATATATATATATATATATATATATATATATATATATATATATATATATATATATATATATAGAGAGAGAGAGAGAGAGAGAGAGAGAGAGAGAGAGAGAGAGAGAGAGAGAGAGAGAGAGGAGAGAGAGAGAGAGAAAGTCAAAGTTACAACGACAAGACAAGACATGGGATTCCTTACTTGCTCCTGTTGAAATCACACAAACCTCTCTCTCTCTCTCTCTCTCTCTCTCTCTCTCTCTCTCTCTCTCTCTCCTCTCTCTCTCTCTCTCTCTCTCTTTTCTCCTAACGGTAACTAATCCTGAAAATCAGGACATCATTGTGACCTATTCTTGACCAATTATGTTATCATTTTTATTAAGGCATTGATTGAAGCATAATTTAACTGAGTTATCATGTATTCTTTATGGTTTATATTGTATTTGGATTTTAACTTCTGTATCTTAGTTCATGTTTAGGTTATAAAGTATTTTTCTTTGTATTTACTTTATGGTATAGATACTAATATATATATATATATATATATATATATATATATATATATATATATATATATATATATATATATATATATATATATTATATATATATATATATATATATATTATACTTAGTGCTCTTTTTCCATAGAATTTTTTTATGATTCAATTTGTAAGTGGTCATTTATATCTTAACTTGCAAGAAAAACAAAGTACGAACGAATCTCCTCCTTCCGGTCGAAACAGAACAATAGCCATAAAGGTGCCCGGTGAACGGGGGGAGGGGTGGTGGGGAAGAGGAGTCCTCCCGGGAGAGCGCTTAGGACCCAATCAGGATTCTCACCGCCCCTCACCCTTCTAATGGAAGCGCTTATGATTAGAGGATTTCTTAACGTGGCGTTCTTTGAGGATGCAAAATGAGGTCCTACGTATTCGTCGGAGTTCCTTCTTTATTCAAGCATTTGTCAACGCTTGAGTGACTGCGCTCACTCGCGCGGAATAGCAATGATCATTTAATAGCTCCGCGCGAAGCTTTCAACTGCGCATCTGAGCGCATCGGACAGCGAGGGATGGTCGCCCTCCCGATTTGCGCGCTGGGAATGCGCTATGCACGGTGTATGCGTGTATACCGATGCATATCATGCATGCATACCGATGCATACTGTGCATGTATACCCTTGCATACCGGGCATGCATACCGTGGACATGCATACCGTGGATATATACCTTTGCACAACGCGCACGCATACCGATGCACGCTGCGCATTCATACCGTGCATTTACTCAGATGCATACCGTGCATGAATACCGTACATGCATACTGATGCATACATACCGATGCATACAGTGCATGTATATTGATGCATACCGCTCATGCATATTGAGGCATACATACCGATGCATACCGTGCATGTAGCCTATACCAATGCATAACGTGCATGTATACCAATGTATACTGTGCATGCATACCGTGCATGTATACCAATGCATACTGTGCATGCATACCGTACATGCATACCGATGCATGCCGTGCATGTATACCAATGCATACCGTGCATACATACCGTACATGCATACTGATGCATACATATCGTTGCATACTGTGCATGTGCATATGCAAGTACACACTATTGAAATAACCAACACACAATCGCCTGTGTAACGGAAATAAATTCCTGATTCACATGGGGATCGAACCCAGGGTTTTGTCAATGCAGTGAGTGTATCTATGCACTGAGGAAGATTAGAGATTTTATTACTACATTTATAAAAAATCTCATACTCGCGTGAGTCTCTAAAATGGTATATGTATGTATATATATATATATATATATATATATATATATGTATATGTATATATATATATATATATATATATATATATATATATATATATATATGTGTGTGTGTGCGTGTGTGTGTGTGTGTGTGTGTGTGTGTGTGTATGTATATATACATATATATATACTGTATATATATCAATTTTTTTCAAAATATATTGACACTTCTATCATTGTGGCTTCCTCACCCTTACTGTTATGATTATCATAATAATCCACACAGTCGAATGTTTATGATAATTATAATTATAATTATTCTGTAATGAGAATTCGGATACGTCTGCCGATCTTATAATGCCCATTTGGTTAATAAAAGAGATGGGTATTTGAGTGGCTGTTATGAAAAGGGTACATGAAATAATTTGACATCAGTAATAATCTGATCATATTTTACGCTAGGAGAACCATCTGTGTTAGACTGCAGATCAATTTTATACTTTATTAAAGTAATATATAAAGCGATAAGAATTTTCTGATCATTTGTAAACCTAAAGTTCAGTTTTCACCAGAGCAACGTGATTGTCTTGTAAGCAACAGATGAAGAGTTTTGGACATTTGAGTTGTGTTTCTAATTATGGGAATAAGCAATTGCACAGAAAATTGCTGGAAGTAAAGGTCTAGTGATTTTGAAAGCTGATCCTTAATGCAAACTGCGAGAAAGGGTGGTAAATGGGCCAGTGTTTAATTTTTTGTCCACGAATTTGGAGTTTTAACTTGGAAAAGTCTACGGAGGGACCCCATACATTTTCACGAGGCTGTCTTGTTTGTTACTAACCCTTGAGATATGACGGGGTTCGTGGAATTTTTTTTTTTATTTACGTTTTGCATTCACGTTATATATTCCAAGAGATTAGAGATTAAATAAAAACCTCTCTATGGACTGCGTCGTAAAAGCAACACCCCTAGGAGTTAGTGCCGTCCAGTGCACCTCACGCGGTGCACTGTAGACACCACTTAATAATGTTCTTTGCAGTGTCCCTTCGGCCCCCTAGCTGCAACTCCTTCCGTTCCCTTGACTGCACCTCCGTTCATATTCTCCTTCCTCCATCTTACTTTCCTCCACCCTGACCTAATAATTATTTCATAGGTTTTCCTCCTGTTGCGCCTTTCAAACCTTTTTGCTTTCAATTTCCCTTTCAGAGCTGAATGATCTCATAGGTCCCAGTGCTTGGCCTTAGGATTAAATTCCACATTCATAAGAATTCCACGAAAAAGGGAATTTTCTTGGAAACCGACTTTCTCACAGACAGAAAAAAAAAATCCTCGCGACTTATACAGTATCTATCACTGTTTTTTTTTTTTTTTTATTTTAAGTCCGAGTAACGATCCGCAAAAGCAAAGGCTTCCTCCTCCTCCTCCTTCAAGGATTCGACCGAAGGCGACACCATTTTTTATCCCACCCTTATTCCTTTGTACAAACCTGCATATCCCACGACTCCCGCCCAATCTTCTGATTACAGGTCGCCGTGGGAGCGCACGAAGGAGTCGGGCGGGGGGCGGCAGGGGCGAGAGGACCCCGCCAATACACAAAACAATACTTCACCTGCCATTCACAGTCAGTGCCTGCACAATCAACACAGTCTGCCCCGTCACTCACAGTCGGCGATGCTCTTCGTGCAACAGTCGGTCTACTGCGCTCTCAGCTGCTCCATTATCCGCTGATGACAGAGCGGCATAAAACCAGGTCGTTTTGCTGCCGAATTTCCCTCCCAGCTACAGAAAAAATAACTCTTCTTGCATTTTCGCCGCTGACAGCGAGCGGGTCCTGTCTGGGGGAGGGTTGCATCTCTCTCTCTCTCTCTCTCTCTCTCTCTCTCTCTCTCTCTCTCTCTCGCTGATAGTCAGTTCCAAGAAAGATGGAGGGCGAGGAATGGGAGAAGAGGAGAAGAAGAAGGAGGAGGAGAAGAAGGAGAAGAAGAAGAAGAAGAAGTAAGAGATAACGACGGACGGGAAAAGAAGAGATGATTACGATTGTGGAGAGAGAGAGAGAGAGAGAGAGAGAGAGAGAGAGAGAGAGAGAGAGAGAGAGAGAGCAGCAAGGAATTACGTATCTCGAATATCTGTTTACTTCCTGTACTAACTCAGTTTCTAAAGCTACTCTTGATCCCAAACTTAATGAAAAATATGGTGCAAGACCCTTGGTACATACCAGGCCCCTTTTAGTACAGCAAATCAGCCCCCATAAGTTTACTTCCAAGAAAATACAAAAAAAAAAAAAAAAAACGAAGCCCAGAACATGGCGCTTTACAAAAGCGAGAAAAACGCAATAAAAACAAAAAGCTAGACGTTCGATTTATGGAAATATTTCCTTTGATATTTAAAAAAAAAAATGTTTTAATGTCATAGGTCTCGATTTCTAACTGATGTTACTAGTCCCCAGGTTTCAAATCATTAAGGGCTTTAGGTGTTAAAATAGCACTAATCTAACGTCAATAGATGTTAATTTACATTTGATTTGATATAAACAAATTAGCAAATGACACGCCGAAGAAAGGTCTAAGAAGCCAGGATGCATTGGGCACAGCAAGGTGGAGAAGGCTGATGGGAAACAGCGACCCCACATAGGAGTGGGCGAAGCTGAAGAAGAAGAATAAGAAGAAGAAGAGGAGGAGGAGGAAGAGAAGGAGGAGGAGGAGGAAAAGATGCATCATGAATAAATTCAGAAGAAGAAGAAGAAGAAGAAGAAGAGGAAGAGGAAGAAGAAGAGGAGGAAGAGGAGGAGGAGGAGGAGGAAGAAAAGATGCAGCATAAATAAATTAAGAAGAAGAAGAAGAAGAAGAGGAGGAGGAGGAGGAGGAAGAAAAGATACAGCATAAATAAATTAAGAAGAAGAAGAAGAAGAAGAAGAAGAAGAAGAAGAAGAAGAAGAAGAAGAAGAAGAAGAAGAAGAAGAAGAAGAGGAGGAGGAGGAGGAAAAGACGCACCATAAATAAATTCAGAAGAAGAAGAAGAAGAAGAAGAAGAAGAGGAAGAGGAAGAAGAAGAGGAGGAGGAGGAGGAGGAGGAGGAATAGAAGATGCAGAATAAATAAATTCAGAAGAAGAAGAAGAAGAAAAAGGGGAGGAGGAGGAGGGGGAGGAGGAGGAGGAGGAGGAAAAGATGCAGCATAAATAAATTCAAAAGAAGAAGGAAGAAGAAGATAAGGTGCAGGATCAATAACTTCATATATTCATCGGGTCTGTATATTGAACAGCACTGGTCTACTTTAAGATCACCAGTTAAAATATTTATTTTCCAAAAAATAAACTGTTTTTACAGTTCCACCTTTAACTAAACTTACCACATACCGATTCATTTCACTAAAACTGGCGCATTACATTAGAAAGACGAAATAATTTTTTGAGAAGCATAAGTACTTAAGATCTAAGTATGTATGTAACTAAGATATCTGAAATTTCGTGGGGAGTAAATCTTTTATTACAAACTCACTACAATCCTTAAGATATTTCTGTTAGTCTGAGGGCCACTCTTAAAAAAAACAAAAAGTCGTGCGGGCCACCTGTGTGTAATATAAATATATATATATATATATATATATATATATATATATATATATATATATATATATATATATATATACATATATACTATATATATATATATATATATATATATATATATATATATATATATATATATATATATATATTAGAATTTACGAATAGGAAAATTTTATGATATAAAATAGAGAAATATACTTTTACTTATTCTCTAGCGGGCCACTTTCAAAATCAAACGGGCCACTCACTTTTGGCCCACGGACATGGGGGTTGGAGGGCCCTGCTCTGTAACAAATTCACTGAAATTTATAGAATATTTCTGTTACTTTACCAATAAACTCCCGCCTACCGTAGCTGAGATTTCTCTGATTCAAAAGAAAATAACTTTATAACAAAATCACTGAGGTCTCTATAATATATATGCTACTTTATAAAGCAACAATAGTCTGCCGTCAGTTGTGTAGGCACAGTATTGCCGGCGGCTAAAGGAAACGAAAGGAGAAATCTGATAAACAGAAAAAAAAATCGGGTAAATAAATTGACAAGGTGAGTAGTTGATAGACACAAGGATGCATTCGGGCAAGAGAGAGAGAGAGAGAGAGAGAGAGAGAGAGAGAGAGAGAGAGAGAGAGAAGGAAAAAAGGAAAGAAAGAAAGAGAGAAAGAGAGATAAAAAGAAATAGAAAAAGAAAGAGAGAGAGGTAGAAAGGAAGAGAGAAGGCGAAAAGAAAGAAAGAGAGAAAAGAGAGAGAGAGAGAGAGAGAGGAAGAAAGAAAGAGAAAAGTGAGAGGGAGAAAGAAAGAGAGAGAGAGAGAGAGAGAGAGAGAGAGAGAGAGAGAGAGAGAGAAAGAGAGAGAGAAAGAAACAGAGAGAAAAGAGAGAAAGAAAGAGAATAAGAAAGAGAGAGAGAGAGAGAGAGAGAGAGAGAGAGAGAGAGAGAGAGAGGAAGAGAGAAAAAGAGAGAGAAGAAATAGAGAGAAAAAGAGAGAAAGAAAAAGAGAATAAGAAAGAGAGAAAAGAGAGAGAAAGGAAGAAAAAAGGAAAGACAGAAAGAGGGAAGGAGAGATAAAAAGAAATAAAAAAAGAAATAGAGAGGTAGAAAGGAAGAGAGCAGACGAAAAGAGAGAAAAAAAGAGAGAGTGAGAGAGAGAGAGAATAAGAGAGAGAGAGAGGAAGAAAGAAAGAGAGAAAGAGAAAAGAGAAAAGAGAGAGAGAGAGAGAAAGAAAGAGAGAAAAGAGAGAGAGGGAAAGAAAGAGAGAGAGAGAGGAAGAAAGAAAGCGAGAGAGAGAGAGAGAAAGAAACAGAGAAAAGCAGAGAGAAAGAAAGAGAGAAAAAAGAAAAAGAAAGAGAGAAAGAGAGAGAGAGAGAGAGAGAGAGAGAGAGAGAGAGAGAGAGAGAAAGAAAAAAAAGCAACTCACAGCAGGAATGCTGCTTCGCTGCATTCCGGCCAAACGAATTAGCCAAACAAAGGTTAAAAAAGGCCAGAAATGTTGCTACGCTACATTCCGCCGGCTATCAAACGCCGGCGATAATAGCCAAAATCGATTCGCGGACTTCTTTGACATCATCGGCTTTTTTTCGACGTCGACGGCTGCTTTAGGACTCGCAGTCGACACGAGGTGCCAATTAAATCATAAGAAATGGGTCCTTTTTGCTTTTTGAAGTTCCCCCTCCGCCCCCGCTCCACCAAGTCCCCCGAAAAAACTGTATAGTATATACGGTAGGTGGCCCCCGGCTTTGGCGGGAAGGGCGTAAAAACCTGGTTTTGATAACCGCGCTCCACATACGAAAGTAGCGCGCGCGCGCGCGCTGGGCCCCCCGAACGTAGCGAATTTTTCTTCTTCTTCTTCTTCTTCTTCTTCTTCTTCTTCTTCTTCTTCTTCTTCTGAGATCTGTACTGGAGATCTTGTCTTCTTCTTCTCCTTCTCCTGCTTTTTCTTCTTCTTCTCATTCGTTTTCTTCTCCTTATTCTTCGTCTTCTTTTTCCAACTTCCGGTTTCGTTTCTTCTTCTTCTTCTTCTTCTTCTTCTTCTTCTTCTTCTTCTTCTTCTTCTTCCAGTTGTTCGGTTTCGGGATCGTTAATGAACGATCTTGATCGTAAAAGAACGATCGCGATGACCGATTAAAAGGAGGAAACTTGTCAGCGAATGTCTTAATTGTGACAATAAGGTCTCCATTAGTCGTATTGGGAGGTTGGAGGTTTGAGGGAGGGGGAGGGGTTAGGTTGAGGTAATACTCCCCTTACACCTACCCCGTGGCATTCATTAAGGCTAAGTATATAAAGAATGTGCTTAGTGAATATAGCGGTATTTTGTATGTTAATTAGGTAACGATTAGAGCAATCAGTTTTAAGAATAAATTATCAATGAATTTAACAGTAACGTTAATCTGGTTCAGAGATGTTTTTCATACACTGACCTGACCCCTGACCTGACCTGACCTGACCTGACTCCACTCAGTATTAAAGATAAATTTTTCATAAATTTAACAATAACACTAATCTTGCTTAGAGTTGTCTTTCATACACTGACCTGACCTGACCTGACCTGCCCTGACCCCTGACCTGACATAACCTGACCCCACTCAGTGTTAAACTGTTATTAAATTTAACAGTAGCATTAATCTGGCTTAGAGATGTCACTTATACGCTGACTTGACCTGGCATGACTTAACCTGACCTGACTTGACCGCACTCAATATTAAAAGAAAATGTTAATAAATTTAACAATAACAGTGATCAGATTGCAAGTTATCTCTCATACACTAACCTCACCTGACCTGACCTGAGGTCCTGACCTGACCTGACTTGGAACCAAAGAGTCAGGATAAATTTTCATTATCTACAGATCTACAGAACGCTGTATGTTTATTTATCAAGTTTTTTTTTTAGCGATTTACTGAATGAAAAAACTGGGGCCGAAACTGCTAAGGGTCATTGGTACCCATTTAGTGAGAGCGACCCAAAATTTGTCCTCTTGATTTTAGATTAATATATATATATATATATATATATATATATATATATATATATATATATATATATATATATATATATATATATATTATATATATATATATACATATACATAATAAAGAGAGAGAGAGAGAGAGAGAGAGAGAGAGAGAGAGAGAGAGAGAGAGAGAGAGAGAGAGAGAAATTATCATGATTTTTTTTAGTCTATTCCTTCGAAAGGTGGGACCTAGAAGGCCCTTATGATTTGAAACGCCACCTTTTCCTCCCATCTGTTTTCCATTTAAGGACAACCGTAGGGAAAAAGCATTTTTATTTACCTTACCCATTGCCTTCTAAGGCAAAGAGGGAGATGAAACCAACACGTAGGCAAGCAGGTCACAGAATTAGGCGAACACATGATTATGTAATCATATATATCAGGTGTTAAGCTTTTTCAGATCTAGTTCCTAATATATATATATATATATATATATATATATATATATATATATATATATATATATATATATATATATATATATATATATATATATGTGTGTGTGTGTGTGTGTATGCATATTCACATATAAATACATACATACATACACACACAGATATATATATATATATATATATATATATATATATATATATATATATATATATATATATATATCTAAATTATGAATACGGTTGCAAAAAATGTTGCAAGGAATATGACTAGTATTGCAGAGGAAAGAAACACATTATTATTATTATTATTGTTATTATTATTATTATTATTATTATTACTACTACTACTATTATTATTATTATCATTATTATTATTATTATTATTATTATTATTGTTATTATTATTATTATTATTGAAGAATCAAGACAGGAGACTTTTGAATGAACAAGATAAGCACTGTCAATGTTCCTCACTATTTCTGTCCATATTTCCATCTATCCTAAATCTTATATTTACGTCACGTCGGGAACGATAAACAACAAATATGCTTATGCTCAAATAGGTAAAGGAAACCTCTTAAATAAATATTACTGCAGGCAACAGATTATAAGTCCTAATCAAACATGGTTTTACAATGTCTCTAATATCTATAAAATTAAGGCCATAATATTCACGTATATTTGGTGTTATCTTCACGGAGAGTTATTTACTAAATCATTACCCCCCGTAGGGGAGGTAGTGCCGTCAGTGCACCTCATGTGGTGCACTGTAAGCATTATTTAAGGTTCTTTCCAGCGCGTCTTCGAACCCCTAGCTGCAACCCCATTTCGTTCCTTTTATTGTACCTCCTTTCATATTCTCTTTCTTTCATCTTACTCTCCTCCCTCTCCTAACAATTGATTCATGGTGCAACTGCTTTGAGGTTTTCCTCCTGTTAAACCTTTCAAACCTTTTACTGTCAATTTCCATTTCAGCGCTGAATATCCTCATAGGTCCCAGTGCTTGGCCTTTGGCCTAAATTCTATATTCAATTCAGTTCAACTGAATTATTATCATAATCATTCAGAAGATGAAGAACCTTATTCATATGGAACAAGCCCACCTCAGGGGCCACTGACTTGAAATTCTTAAGCTTCCAAAGGATCTTCTGGTGTTCGTTTGGAAGATGCAGCAGAAGGTAACAAGAAATACAGAAAGAAGAGATGTCGCTTATTAAGAAAGAAAATTAATAACAAGATAAGAATGAAAGTAAATTATGAAAATGCAAGGAGAATTGTATTAGGGTAGGAATGCAATGCGTCTTCGCTTGAACTTCTGAAGTTCCAGTTGTACATCCTCAGTAGGGGAAAATGTTCCACAGTCCAACGGTTTGAGGAGGAATAAAGGACCTCTGGAACTTTGGAGAACTTCGCCAGCGAGGCACATTTACTGCATGAAAGAACAGTGATATCAAGAATAAGTAAAGCCTTTGAAGAGCCGAAGACACTGGATTGAGGAATAAAGGACCTCTGGAACTCTTGAGAGCTTCGACAGCGAGGCACATTTACTTCATAATAGAACAGTGATATCAAGAATAAGTAAAGTCTTTGAAGAGCCGAAGACGCTGGATAAATTATTTGTAGCCGTGGCATTAAAAAACGATTTATCAAG
This sequence comes from Macrobrachium rosenbergii, assembly GCA_039081455.1. Taxonomy (NCBI): domain Eukaryota; kingdom Metazoa; phylum Arthropoda; class Malacostraca; order Decapoda; family Palaemonidae; genus Macrobrachium; species Macrobrachium rosenbergii. Next base: position 1,355,757 of record JANJGK010000005.1, read on the forward strand.
GGGGAAGAAACAAAAATTAATAAGATGAATGAAAACTTCTGACGGGTGTAAAATAGAATAATTTCGTCAACCTGGCGTTTGCCAAGTTTTCATAAAGTGTTCGTTATTCGAATTCGTATATCCAGTACTTAAAAAACCAAGTAAGAAATACGCCGAAGTTTCTTCGGCGCAATCGAGTTTTCTGTACAGCCAGTACTGGTTATAATCAAGGCCACAGAAAATATATCTATCTTTCGGTACTCTCAGTACAATGCTGTATGAGCCGCGGCCCATGAAACTTTAACCACGGTCCTGTGGTGGCCTATCCTATACCGTTGCCAGAAGCACATTTATGGCTAACTTTAACCTTAAATAGAATAAAAACTACTGAGTCTCAAGGGCTGCAATTTGGTATGTTTGATGCTTGAAGGGTGGATGATCAACATACCAATTTGCCGCCCTCTAGCCTCAGTACTTTTTAAGATCTGAGGGCGGACACAGAGCCGTCACAGTTTTCTTTTACAGAAAACTAAAAATCAGTATTATCTCCCACTTTTCGTTGTGTCTTTTGTTTCAGCGCAATATGAGTCGTTCCTCTTTCTGCATCTGTTCACACGTCAAATCCCTCAACTTCGTATGCTCACAGATTTTCCCCTGAAGACAAAACACTGACTCAAAATAGCGTCACAATATGGCGACACTATCCTTCTATCTCCAGAACATGATCTTTATAGTCATCACAATCAGTCTAAAGCACTTTGGTTCCTAAGCTTCAGTCAGTTCGTTCCCAAAAAAAAAAAAAAAATGGCATCTGCCCTTTTACGAGCTACGACGTATCAGTTCTGGGTTGCTAATCACGACCAGTTGTCATTAAAGAGAGCACCTATTTGGGCATTTACTGCCCAATTATCTGGCATTCCAGACGCTTCTTCGCCACGGCAGTCTTTGTCCTTTACCGGTAAAGCTTGGAAGACATTATGCTTGACAATGACCAAAAAACGAAAACGCAAGCAAAAACTGGTGGTCCTTGACAGGGAGGGGAAGATCCTAGACAAGAAATAATATATATATATATATATATATATATATATATATTATATATATATATATATATATATATATATATATATATATATATATATATATATATATATATACATACGTGTGTGTGTGTGTGGGTGTGTGTGTAAGATATTTTGCTAAAATCTGTGCTACTCTGTCATTAGGTGTTCCGCAAGGCGGTCACCTGTCCTCAGTTTATTTTCAGGTACAATTGACCCGCATGCAAGCAAATCACTGATGATGTGATTTTGTGGAATACGAAAGCCAGATGGCGTAATTCCAGTGTAAAATTATAATGAATATTTATCTATTTTCCTTCTTTATTTTCGTAGAAAGGTGGAGGTAAATTGGCTTTAAACCATTGACACTTTCTGGTCACTTTACCACAGGACAACTTTTAAGTTGGAGAACTTGCAGAGCTCTCTCTGTCTCTCTCTCTCTCTCTTTCTCTCTCTCTCTCTCTCTCTCTCTCTCTCTCTCTCTCTCTCTCTCTCTCATACAGTACCACTGCAAATGCTCTTTGTAAAAGTCTTGAATTTATGTAGAATAACCTCCAGCATTCTTCTCTTATTCAAATATATCTGACTGCATCCCACAAGGCGGGCGTCCCACAGCGTTTTATTCGATGACGACAAGGACCTATATAACACTGATGAGGCTTTGAACAAAACCTCATTTATTCAATTTGAAAATGTATCCAAACGGCTTACAACTGGTTTTCAACTTTAATTTATCGTACATATATAGCATCAGGATGATTTCGTCTTGAATGACCTTGATTTTGTAAAGAAACTTATCAGCATATTGCGGTTCAGTCTGGAATAATAATTTGCAAGGGATGTTGACGCATATTATTATTATTGGATTCAAAAAAAATACTGAGAGTAGCATGAGTCATAAAATGGAGAAACAAGTCCACAGTTATGTATATGTACTTATATTTAAAGATAAACCTGTACACAGTTTTCTGGAATCTTTAAGTATATACATATACATAGTTCCCCATTATTATTATTATTATTATTATTATTATTATTATTATTATTATTATTATTATTATTATTATTAGCCATTTATTCATACAATAAATGTTATTTTGAACGTCAATATCGAGATGTCTTACACAATACAATAATTAGCTAACAAAAACATAAGAATATATATTTTCTATCAGAATACCACAGTGACATTATATATATATATATATATATATATATATATATATATATATATATATATATATATATATATATATATATTAAAGGCCACTAGCATAACTTAACGATTTGCACTATAATCCTTGTTTCCCCTCTCATATGTGTGTGTGTATGTGTGTATGTACGAAGAACAGAAAGATTCCTGGAGTAACCGAAATTGCAAGAAATGTGTAGCAGCAGCACCACAGTGATCCATAATTTGATCAGGTGCCTGACCAGGTTGTGTAATGTGTGCCTGGACAAGAGAAAGATTCCGGGGCAGTGGTTCTTAACCTTGTTCATCCTATGACCCCGGAGACTCTTCAGGATATTACCGTAACCCCTATAATAAATTCTGAAATGGAGAACCTTGTGAAAAGGTAAGATAAAACAAATTATAGGAAGACCATGGTTTATTGAAAATGCCACGAACTCACCAAGTTGGTAAAAACCTAATTGGCTAATCCAAATATACGAAAATAAATTATATTTTCCCGAGTCCTTTGTGACCCTCTGAGAAACCCCAAACGACCCCCTCACGACCCCCAGGTTAAGAACCGCTGTTCTAAGGGAATAGTTCAGAGTAAGGATTGTTATTTTATAAATGAAAATGAAGGAAAATGCAAAGAATTACAAGGGCTTAATATGTATAGAAGAATCTTAGTTAGTAGGGAAAGATCAATACTGATCAGAGAAAAGGTGTTATGAAAAAGCTATGTAAGAATTTTAAAAGTAAAAGGAAAAAGTCCGTATGTGATATACTTGCAAAATATATGATAAACCTGACAAGTATGGAATTTGGAAGGTGTTGGGAATGCATAGTATAGATGATAATCAAATTTGTTTAAAGCTGTTGAAAATTCCTATAACATAAAGAAATGTGTGAGAATACATAGATAGGGGAGTGACTGGTTTTGTGGTAAAAGTGTGTGTAGGACATTGTAGTTTTACACTGACATAATTGTTTGGTAACTTAAAGATGGACTGATGCTAGAGGTCAGGGACAGGGTATTAGATGCATGCATAAGATCGTGGATTGAGAGAATGAGTTATCTAGCTTTTGCGAATAAAACAGTAAACAATTGTGACTAAGGTCAGTGAGAGAAGTTGAAATATTTAGAGAAGGAAGAAAGGAGAAAGCGAAAGACCAGTTGTAAGGGAGCGAGAGGAATGGAAGTAGGAAAATGGAGCGATAAATGTTGTTATGGTTGGCAGAAAAATAGAATGGTTTCATTCTTATAGTGTATTTGGGAGTGTCTGTAAAGAAGTAAGGAGGTAAGCCACAGACTATGTGATGTAACGACATATGTAAAAAGATTTGTAGGAAAATTAGTGTCTGTGGAAGCCAAGGTTGGAAAATATAAAGGGATTAATGAGCCAGCTCCTCCATTATGGAAGAGAAGTTTGGAAATAAAAAAAAAATGCTTTAGCTGTTAAGATTGAATGAAAAAGTGAGTATCACGAAGATCTGTAGAAGCAGTAAAAGGCTAACGTGGACATAAGGATGGGTCACAGTGCCCTGAGATGGTTTGGTCATGAAGAAAGAATATAGGCTGATGGAATGGTGAAGAGAGTGAATGATCTTAGAAATTTTAAATGATAGGAGACGAGAAAGACCCGGAAAATGATGAATGGATGGAATGGAAGAGATATTGGAATAAAAGTTTCTTCAAATCAAGGCAAGAGTACAATTTCAAAAAGTGAATGGCGCAGGTTCTGTGGAGGGGTTTGATGCACTGCTGGTTAGCCTCTAGTTTATGTGTATAAAGTTGATGATGCTGCAGAAATTATCTGTACAGAGGTTCATTCATTATTCAGAGGTTACATTATGAATTTGGGAGTATTGTCAAAGAGCATAGTATCTCTCTCTCTCTCTCTCTCTCTCTCTCTCTCTCTCTCTCTCTCTCTCTCTATATATATATATATATATATATATATATATATATATATATATATATATATATGTATATATATATATATATATATATATATTTATAAATTTATAAATAAATATATATATATATATATATATATATATATATATATATATATATATATATATATATATATATATATATATATATATATATATATATATGACTTTTTATCACATCACCGTGATTCATAGACAGTCAGTAAGCTACAAACGTCCTTTAATATCCAATTCGCTCTACCTCGGAAATAATATATTTTCATATATGTTACCGAAGGGGAATTTTTTAGTTGATAATAAGTTCGTCGTCCCGCGGGCTCGAACCAGCGAAGGACAAGAACTCAGGACTACAGCGGACGCATTAACCCACACGGCCAGCGCTGGTTCGAGCCCACGGGACGACGAACTTATTATCAACTAAAAAATTCCCCTTCGGTAACATAAATTTATATGAAAATATATTATTTCCGAGGTAGAGCGAATTGGATATGAAAGGACGTTTGTAGCTTACTGAATATATATATATATACACACATATATATATATATATATATATATATATATATATATATATATATATATATACATATATATATATATACATATGCATACGCATGTCCAGCGGAACGCACAGAACGGAACGACGGACGGAGGACCGACTACACCGCGAAGTCAAGCACATCATTAGCCGAGACCAGAGTCTCCGTCGCAACAAAGACAAGCGTACAATTACAACAAGAACACTGTATAATTACAGCAAGAGAAGTGTGCAATCAACGAGGCGGAGAGCGGGAGGAACACAGGACCCCGCCATTAATAAAAGATGCGGAGGCCTCCTCCTGCGCTCCGGAATACGAACTCTCTCTCTCTCTCTCTCTCTCTCTCTCTCTCTCTCTCTCTCTGTATGTCTGTCTATCTTTCTGTTTCTGTTTGTCTGTCTCTCTCTTTCTCTCTTACTCTCTCTCTCTTTCTCTTTCTTTCTTCCTCTCTCTTTTCCTCTCTCTCTCTCTCTCTCTCCCCCTCTCTCTCTCTCTCTCTCTCTCTCTCTCTCTCTCTCTCTGTATTTTTCTCTCTGTCTCTCTTTCTCTTTCTTTCTTCCTCTCTCTCTCTCTCTTTCTCTCTCTCTCTCTCTCTGGCTGATAACGAATATGGGATGATAAAATACGTGGATAGGAGACTCGTAGGATATACGATATACAATATATATATGTATGTATATATATATATATATATATATATATATATATATATATATATATATATATATATATATATATATATATATATATATAAAACAATAGAATGACAGATAGATAGAGAATAAGCCTGTATTAACAACCTTCCCAGTTACATTCACGTATAAGCGAATTACTTTAATTTCATGAGAATCAATTAAATATTGGGAAGGGAATATGAGATTTAGGCCAAAGGCCTATGATGCATCCCAGACCATCCAAGACTGGAAGATGCAAAATATACCGGAAGATGCGTTAGCAATTCTCTGGTAGACATCAGAGGTGCCTCACACTAAGGGACCTGGGGCAACCCGAACGAACTGTAAGGTCTGTAAGGTCTGTAAGGTCTGTAAGGTAAGGCCATTCAGCGCTGTATGGGAAACTGAGAGTAGAAAAGTCTGAAAGGAATAACAGGGGGGAAAGCTTCGCAGTTGAACTATGAAACGATTGCTAGGAGAAGATGGAAAGTAAGATGGAAGAAAGAGAATATGAACGGAGGTACAGTCAAGGGAATGAAAGAGGTTGCAGTTAGGGGCCGAAGGGACGCTGCAAAGAACCTTAAATAATGCCTGCAGTGCACCGTGTGAGAAACACTGACTGTACTACAAGGATAAACTGACGTGTAGGCCCACTTCAGATGCGCATTCATTTAGCGAAAGTTTATAAAGCCATACTTGTATACTGACCAACGATGCCATTCGTATCTGCATAGTTCACTTGTTACTGATATTGTTGATAAGGGAAGGAACCTGAACTGAGAACCATTACTTGTAAAATAACAGGTTATTATTATTATTATTATTATTATTATTATTATTATTATTATTATTATTATTATTATTAAACAAATACTCATAGTGGCATGAGTCTTGAAATGGAGAAACATGTCCACAGTTATGTATGGGTGGTGCATATATTCAAAAAACAAATAAAGATTTATTTTTAAAAATATATACCCATACATACCTGTGGATTTGTTGCTCCATTATTATTATTATTATTATTATTATTATTATTATTATTATTATTATTATTATTATTATTATTATTATTATTATTATTATTATTAATCACAAAATTAACCCTGTTTATATTGAACTATCCCGCCGCAGGGGCCACTAACTTGAAAATCAAGCATCCAAAGAATATTATGGCGTTCCAGAACATTGTTTATACCTGGGAAGCCTTTCAGAGAGATTTAAAAGACTCGTAGGCAGAAACCACCTGGAACTTTTTGTAGCAGACGCCAAGAAGGCATCTAAATGAGTTGCTATCTCACTGACCAAACACACTACCTTCTAATTCACAGCCTGCGCACCTCACGCGGCGCACTGTAGGCATTGCTTAAGAAGGTCCTTTCCAGCTGCTAGGAATACATTCTGCTATGCCCACGAGACGAGCTGTTACCTAGACTATTCAGCTGACGTACAAACTGCCCTCTCTGCCCAAGGAAGGCGGGCTTTAACAACCGCAATTTTGGCCACCGGGTCCTATGAATGGCGGGGTATGGCCGAAAATTAAGAGTCATGCCAAGCATACCAGCAGTCAGCTGTTTTACATACCGGCTCGCCAGCCACGTCGACTCTATTATCGACTCCTTCCATACAGAGGTGTTGTCCATCTTGCTTGATTACTGAGCCTCGGGCGTGTTTGAGTGAGTTACCCGTGGGCTTGAAATTTAGAAAACGGGAGTGATAAGACCACGCCTTTATCGAATACCAAAAGGTGTTTTTTTTTTATAACTGATAATTCCACGTTTCAGCATTAGAAGAAAGTAAATAAAACTTTTTATTATACACAAAACTGTCTTTTCTAACTGAAGATTTCACGTTTTAGTATTAGAAAAAAGTAAATAAAACTGTTTTTCTTAAATCATAATTTGATATTTATAGTGAACGAGAGCTTCATCGAATACAAAACTGTTTTTATGCACTGGTAACTCCACGTTTTTATATTAGAAAAAAATTTATAATTTCGTTTTTTATCTTTATTTGGTATTTATATTCAACACGAAGGTGATCGAATACAAAACTGTTTTTATGCACTGGTAACTCCACGTTTTTATATTAGAAAAAAATTTATAATTTCGTTTTTTATCTTTATTTGGTATTTATATTCAACACGAAGGTGATCGAATACAAAACTGTTTTTCCTAACTGAAAATTTCACTTTTTAGTATTATAAAAAATAAAAAATTTTTTTTTTATCTTTATTTGATATCTATATTCAACGAGAGGTTGATCGAATACAAAACTGTTTTTTCTAACCGATAATTTCACTTATTAGCATTGTAAAAAAAAGTAAATAAAACTGTTTTTTTTTCTTTATTTGATATTTATCTTCAACAAGAGTCTGTTCGAGTGCAAAACTGTTTTTCCTAACTGAAATTCAACGTTTTAACATTAGAAAAAAGTAAATAAAACTGCTTTTTTATCTTTATTTGATATTTATATTTAACGAGAGGTTGATCGAATACAAAACTGTTTTTATCTTTATTCAATATTTATATTCAACAGGAAGTTAATCAAATACAAAACTGTTTTTTGTAACTGATAAATCCCCATATTATCATTATAAAAACAAAAATAAAACTTTTTTTTTATCTGTATTTGATATTTATATTCAACGAGAGGCTGATCGAATACAAAACTGTTTTTTTCTAACTGAAAATTCCACGTTTTGTATTTAAAAAAATTATTTTTATCTTTATTTGATATTTACATTGACAAGAGGTTGATCGAATACAAAACTGTTTTTCCTAACTGAAAATTCCACGTTTTTGTATTAGAAATAAGTATTTTTTATTTAATCTTTATTTGATATTTATATTCAACGAGAGGTTGGTCGAAGACAAAACTTTTTTAGTAGGAAAAATAAATAACATTTTTTTGTCTGTATTTGATATTTATATTCAAGAGGCTGATCGAATGCAAAATTGTTTTTTCTAACTGAAAATTCCACGTTTTTGTGTAAAAAAGTAAATGAAATTGTTCTTTATCTCTATTTGATATTTATCTTTAACAAGAGGTTGATCGAATACAAAACTGTTTTTCCTAACTGGAAATTGACTGCTAACACATTAGGAAAATAAGCAGATAAAACTGTTTTATCTTTAATTGTAATTTATATTCAGCAAGAGGCACTAAAACCACGCCTTCATCGAATACAAAACTGTTTTCGCCTGACTGTACACGTTTTCACGTTAGGAAAATAAGATAATCATGAGATAAAACTGTTTTTTTAATCTCTAATTGATATTTATGCTCAACAACAGGTATTGAAACCAGGCCTTCATCGGATGCAAAACTGTTCCCGTCTAACTGGAAATTGTGCAATTTCTCATAAAAAAGTAAATGAGTAAATAAAACTTTTTTTTTTATTTTTACTTGATATTTATATTCAACAACAGTTGCGAAAACTGATTACGTTTGCTTTGCCCGAAAAAAGAAAGTTGTGTGTTTTCATTCTTTAATTTGTAGACCTACTCTATCTTTGTTTTTTTTTTTAAGGAACTGAATAAACGACAGTTACCAAAGTCAAGGTTTTTATTCAAATTTGTCTGCAGTATGAGCAGGTATCGAAACATTCAAGCACACTCAGTCAGACTTTTTAGTCTACCTTCCCATGAACCTTAGGAAATAAAAATTAATATATTTACCTTTGGGTATTATGTGTTTGTGTTATATAATCCTAAAAGGCAAATTAGTACCACTCTCTGAGGTACTATGCTTCTTAAAAATGCATAGTTAGCTGAGGATATATGACCAGTTAATATAGTTTTAAAATAACAAAGAATATAACTCAAATTAGACGTAATGTGAATTTAGATCAGTTAGCTACATTGAACTCTTGAGAATCATTACAGTTCGAAACCCTTCATCTTACTTAAGAAGGTTCTTTGCAGCGTCCCTTCGGCCCCTTATAGCTGCTTCACCCCCTTTCATGCATTCCTTTGACTGTACCCTCCGTTCATATTCTCTTTCTTCCATCTGACTTTCCTCAACCCTCTCCTAACAGTTGTTTCATTGTGCAACTGCAAAGGGTTTTCCTCCCGTTGCACCTTTCAAACCTTTTTATTCCTCCCCATGTATCCCCTCCAGAGATGAATGACCTCATCATACGTTCCAGCGCTTATTGACCTTTGACCTAAATTTTATATTCCAATTCCAATTTCAGATTAAAAACGAAGATAATGAAGGAATTACAAACAACTTGTTTAAATTCAACAGCATTAGGCATAATGCGTAGAAGACACTTTGTAAGATTTTGAATTTCATAAGAATACCTTTGGGATAAGTCTAGGCAAAAAGATTAGCAGACTCTGACTGAGACGGTCTCTTCAATTAAGCTTTTTTTTTTTTTCTTTTTTTTTTGTCCCAAAGAATTTTTTTTGGAGGAAAGTAAAAAAAATTTTTTTTTGGGGGTGGGTTCATAGATCTCAAAAGCTATTACTTGGGTGTTGAGAATCTATAGTTATCGTACGCGTTGAAAGTGGTTAACTCTGATTTGAAATATTTACACGCGTTATTGCTATGAACACATCTAGTTATGCATATATATACTTTAAAACCAATACGAACTGGCACATTATATACATATATATGTATATATATATGTATATATACGTATATATATATACGTATATATATATATATATATATATATATATAATATATATATATATATATATATATATATATATATATATATAAAGAAAATTATCATAAAATTCCAATCATTTTCAAAGTGAAATTATTATTTAGAATAACATTTGGAAAGGAACCATTTTGTTTGAATTTAAACGAGACTCTAAAGGAAGAGATAGGACAAAGGATTTTTAATTAAGGCTGCTCCAATAACAAAACTCATTTTCTAGAGAAGACAGACATATGACAAGTTTATATGACAAAGGAATCCAAAAACTCTGCTAAGAAATTCAAGACAAATGAGTGTAAATGCCTGACAGAGAAAAGTAAACGCTTGACATAGGAATGTAGATGCTTGACAAAGGAAAGAAAATACATGACAGAGGAAACTAAATGCTTGAAAAAGGACAGTAAATACTTGATGAATTTACATGCTGGACAAGGAAAGTAAATATTTGACAAAAGGCAATAAGTGCTTGACAACGAAAGAAAATGCTTGACAAAGGAAAGTAAATACTTGACAGCGAACTTAAAGGATCGACAAAGGAAAATAAATGCTTGACTAAGGAGAGTAAATACTTGACAAAGGACAGAAAATACTTGACAATGAACTTAAATGCTCGACAAAGGAAAGTAAATACTTGACAAAGGAAAATAAATGCTTGACAAAGGACAGAAAATACTTGACGATGAACTTAAATGCCTGACAAAGGAAAAAAAAATGCTTCACAAAGGAAAGGAAATGCTTGACAATGGACAAAAAATACTTGACAATGGACTTAAATGCTTGACAAAGGAAATTAAATGCTTAACAAACGACAGAAAACACTTGACAATGAACTCAAATGCCCGACAAAGGAAAGTAAGCGCATGACAAAGACGGAAAATGCTCGACAAAGCAGAAATGCTGCGATTGTCGTTCGAAAAGTGGAACTGTTAGTTGTATCATTGCGAATTTCCAAGCGCGAACCATCTAGCACTCAGCAGCATTCTTTAGCCGCCCATTGATCGCCGAGTTAATTCATAATCCTGAAAGGTCAACGTAAGATTAGATTATTCTGGAAGCTTTCGTTCTCTCTCAGCTCAGACTCAGGAGAGCAGAGCTTTCTAAATTGCTCGCAATGTTTCCGGGGACACTCACAAGAAGGGCATCTCTCGAATAGCCCGCCATTGGGGTTTAATTGAAGGATTCTTTCCTGGTTGAGCAAAAGCATCCCTCAGGGCGAACTTACACCACGCCAGTGATTACTTTTGCTCACTCACCCACCTCGCCCAAACATCCTGACTCATATATCTCAGAGAATTCAGACCCCCGGCGTTTATGAAAAGCACGAGAAATAAAAAGAGAAATCGTTCTATTAACTTCTTCGGCAGCGTCGCAAACAGGTGCGAAGAGGAGGAACGATGGAAACAGTGTCTCGCAAATTCGCCCAAAGTAAGAGAAGGAATTATATGAATGTGACGCAACAACTCCAACCCCTCCTCCCCCCCCCCCCTCTCTTCTTCCCGTTAGCCCGTCTGAGAATTGGAAGTGTCTGAGGGATCGAGAGAGAGAAAGAGAGAGAAAGGCCCCCGGGCCACGAAAATTTCCGAGAAAGGAAAGCTGGGAGAGAGAGAGAGAGAGAGAGAAAGATACACCGCCTACCTCTCACTCGGTTACTCTTGCCGGATGATGTAAACAAACTTCTTCTTCTTCTTCTTAAAGACGTGAATCGGAACATTCTCGAGGATTCTTCGGGACGCTGACTATTTCAGTCCCCCCCCCCTCTCTCTCTCTCTCTCTCTCTCTCTCTCTCTCTCTCTCTCTCTCTCTCTCTCTCCCTGAAGCGGGATTTTCGTGTGAAGCGGAATGAAAATGAATCATGGCTGAGGAATGCTGGGCAGCGGTCACCTCTGAGAAGCAGGCTGCCGAAGAGATCGAGGACTGGCAGGTCTTGACGCAGTACATTCTTATACTCGTGTATGCATACACACACACACATACATATACACATGCATATATATATATGTATGTATATATATATATATATATATATATATATATATATGTATGTATATATATATATATATATATATATATATATATATATATATATATATATATATATATATATATATATATATATATGTATTCTTCGCATACTTGCCTTCAAACAAACATATTAATACATGATTACTATGTATATAGGTATGCATACAAATTAAATAAGCCTGTATATTTGCAATTTCTATGTAGCCATAGAAATTGCAAGAATTTATTAATCTGTGTGTATATGTATATATATGTATATTATATATATAAATAAATAACATTGGTGCATGTAGACTCACACTCATTATGATCATGAACGTAATATGCTTAATCCGTTTTTATCTAATTAAGTTAAAATGATCTTTCAAATTCGAATACACGAATGCCATAACTGAATTTCAACACTAAGACTGCAATGGACCCCTTGCATCCATACATTCCCTTCATAACAAGTTTGCGTTTATCTTCAGGGCTTCAAAAAAACTTGACGGCGGCAACAAATTGGACACAAATTCATCGAAACAAAAGAGGTAGCATTCCTTCTCTTTGCCTCTATGGAAATTGATCTCAACTTGATTTGCAATTCTCAGAGACTGAATGTGTCTTTATTATTATTATTATTATTATTATTATTATTATTATTATTATTATTGGAGAAGCAAAGCCACAGTTATGTATATGTACATATATTTAAACATAAATCAATATACAGTAGATAGCTATCTATATTGATTTATCTTTAGATATTATGTACATATATATAACTGTGGATTTGCTTTCCCATTTAAGACTCATGCTACTATGAGTATTTTTAAATTATTATTATTATTAATATTATTATTATTATTATTATTGTATTATTATTATTATTATTATTATTATTATTATTATTATTATTATTATTATTATTATTCAGAAGATGAAACCTATTCATATGGAACAAGCCCACCACAGAAGCCAGTGACCTGAAATTCAAGCTTCCAAAGAACATTATGGTGTTCATTTGAAAGAAGTTACAGAAGGTAATAGGAATTATTATTATTATTATTATTATTATTATTATTATTATTTTATTATTATTATTTATTATTATTATTTTATTATTATTATTATTATTATTATTATTCAGAAGATGAAACCTATTCATATGGAACAAGCCCACCACAAAAGCCACTGACCTGAAATTC
>JANJGK010000005.1:1369126-1391626 GCA_039081455.1 Macrobrachium rosenbergii
TCTGTTTGTTACTGGAATGTGTATCAGTTTGTTACTTAAATGTGTATCTGTTTGTTACTTGAATGTGTATCATTTTGTTACTTAGATGTGTATGTGTATGCTACTTGAACGTGTATCTGTTTGTTACTTGAATGTGCATCTGTATGTTACTTGAACGTGTATCTGTTTGTTACTTGAATGTGAATCTGTATGTTATTTGAACGTGTATCTGTTTGTTACTTAAATGTGTATCTGTACATTACTTGAATGTATATCGTTTTGTTACTTAAATGTGTATCTTTATGTTACTTGACTGTGCATCTGTATGGTACTTAAATGTGCTTCTATATGTTTCTTGAATGTGTATACTGTTACTTGAATGTGCATCTGTGCTACTTGATTGTATATCTTTTTATTGTTCAAATATGTATTTGGATATTACTTAAATGTGCACGTGTTTGTTACTTGAATGTGCATCTGTATGTTACTTGAGTGCACATCTGCATATTACTGGAATGTGTATCTACATGTTACTGGAATGTGTATCTGTATGTTACTTGAATGTGCATTTGTACATTACTTGAATGTGTATCTGTACGTGAAATGCAGCCTTTCGTGTATGCGCATGCGCATGTTGCACTAGGCGTACATGTGTGTATGTGTACGAGTGTGTTTATGTGAAGTCAAGGGGTCATACAGCCCCGTGAATGTGGTACATTGGTAAGCGAACTGACCCCCTCCCTCCCTCTCGCTCCCCCTCCCTCCCCCCCTCCTCCGGCAGGAATTCGGGACACCTGCATGTCTTCTGGGAAATGATTCAATAGGCTCATGGGAAAGAAGGGTGCTGGATCCTGGCTTCCTCTTCTTCTTCTCCTTCTTCTTCTCCTTCTTCTATGGAGGATGACGATGGTGAAGAAGGAGGAGCAGGAGAAAGGGGAGTGTTGATGGTGAGCGTATGGGAAAGGGGGAGGGGAAGGGAAGGGGGAGGGAAGGGAAAGGGGAAGGGGGGAGAGGGAATAGGAGAGATCTCTGTTTATTACCCTGATGGTGAAAAGGGGGCTTTGCAACTTTCCTCATATATGGGTTGAGGGGAGGTATGTGTGTGTTTGTGTGTGTGTGTGTATGGGTCTATGCATGGATCTGTGTATGGGTCTATGGAAGGACTTCAATGGATGAAAACTATTTTAAAAAAAGCATATATATCTATATACATTTATATATATAAATGTATATATATATATATATATATATATATATATATATATATATATACTCACATTTATATATATGAATGTATATAGATATATAGTTTTTCATAATATTTTTCATCCATTGAAGTCCTTCCATAGACCCATACACAGATCCATACATAGACCCATATGTGTATATATATTCATTTATATATATATATATATATATATATATATATATATATATATATATATATATATATAAATTTGTATACATCTTATTTATGTATATAATTAAGACGTTGTAAAAGGAATAATGGATATTTTTACTAATTAAGCTTCAGGATTAAAAAAAAAAAATGAAAGTACAAAAATATGCTTTAAAGACTTATAGCAACTGATAAAATAGCTGAAAGTTAAAAAAAATGTAAATTATAAAATAAAAAGACAGTTTTGATAATCATGCTACTAAAAAAAATAGTTTTTATCCTGAAATAAGCTGAAAAGACTATAGCAATTGTTGAAGGTCAAGATTAAAAAAAATATAACATAAGTAAAAAAGCTTGAAAAATATACATTTAAAAAGATAGTTTTGATAATTAAATACCCTTAAAGATTACTGCAAGACCACTGTTTATTTTTTAGGAAAAAAAGTTGAATGATAGATTACAAACCTAGGCCTAATTGTAAAATAATTTCAAAAGTAACTTCACGTAAGCCACAACGAAATATATAAATTAAAAAATAGCTTTTTTTTATCTAAGGAACCTGGTAATTAAATACCAACGGTGAATACTTATTATTTAAAAAGAGAAAAAGATTGGGATGAAATAAAACCTAGGCCTATTGTAAAATGAATTCAAAAGTACCGTTACTCAAGCCACAACGAAGTTTTGGTCTAGACCTACTTGATAGTTCCCTATAAAATGCATTTTTTTTTATTAGCAAGAAATGGAGAAATGTAATGAGTGACAAAAAATGGGGGGGGGGATCTCTCCTAGATAGTGACCCCCAAGGGTTTTAACCTGGTATGTATCCACCTTAGAGGCGTGTTTTAGTACAAGCCCTTTGGGGATTTCCGTAAAAACATAAACAAAAGACTGTAAATATCATAAAGATAATGACCCCCAAGAAATATTAGCTCTAGATAACGACCCCCGAAAACCCTTGAGGGTCACTATCTAGGAAAGACAAAAAACAAAGATAAATCTCAGTCATAAAATACATATCATGAAACAGACGAACGAAAGCCGTAATTCACTATAACAAAGGATTGAAAGAAAAGGTGTGAATTAAAAAAAAAATAATGACTCAAAGTGAAAATACAAGAGTTAAAGACACAGACGCAGAAGAATGATACAACGGAGTGAAAGAACGAGGTTAAAAGGCTAAAAGGGAAGTTTAAATGAGTAAACCTGAGAGGAATTCGTGGCTGATAGACAAACTAGTACTATAAACCAAATGAGCAACTATTATCGAAGATAACGGAAAGGATAAGAAAAAAAAAAAAGAAAACCTGAAGGAGGAAACGGTTACATAAGCTCAGGAGGTTATTGGGGAGAGAGAGAGAGAGAGAGAGAGAGAGAGAGAGAGAGAGAGAGAGAGAGAGAGAGAGAGAGAGAGGAAAGGCAGCAGGACAACGAACTGGCTCAGGGGGAATGGGCCTTCTCCAACCAAGTGGAAAGAAGACAGTCATGATCATCATGAAAATGTTGGGCGGAGATATTCCGGCGTTTACTTGTTTCCTTGTTTGTATCTTCCATGTTTTCCTTGCTTGTCTAGTCCGTTAATCTCACAGGTAAAACAGTTTTGCATAAATAAGTGAAAAAGTGATCGTTAGTCCCAGTATCCACACATAATTCTTGTTTTTTTTTTCCCCTCTCCGTTGTTTTACGATAAACAAAAGCACATCGAGCCTCCCGGAATGAGTTAGATTCCTAATCAAGCAAGAATCTTCCTTCTGTTTACTTTTGTGATTAATGTCGTTTAGCCAATTCAATGCGCAAAAGATATATATCAATACTCTTTTGAGGCTTCTGAGGAGCTCACGAAAATGTGGCTTCTAGAGAAGCGCAAGATTCACTAGACCCATGTTGAATTGTGAGTCTAAATTTCATTGTCTCCAGACATTATTTTCGTTATAATTGCTGCCTTTTATTTACTTCAAACTTACAATGGCAGCAGTAAGTAATAACTAGTAAAAAATGCTCCGAAGTTTCTTTGACGCAATCGAGTTTTCTGTACATCCGTGGTCTGGTAAAACTAAGGTATACTTAACTCTACAGCATATAATCAAGGCCACTGAAAATAGACTTATCTTTCGGTGGTCTCGGTATAATGCTGTATGCGCCGCGGCCCACGAAACCTTAACCACGGCCCATGAAACTTTAACCACGGCCCAGTGGTGTCCTATCTTATATCGTTGCCAGAAGCATGACCATGGCTAACTTTAACCTTAAATCAAATAAAAACTACTGAGGCTAGAGGGCTGCAATTTGGTATGTATGATGATTGGAGGGTGGATGATCAACATACGAATTTGCAGCCCTCTAGCCTCAGTAGACTTTAAGATCTGAGGGCGGACAGAAAAAGTGCGGA
Organism: Macrobrachium rosenbergii; assembly: GCA_039081455.1. Classification (NCBI taxonomy): domain Eukaryota; kingdom Metazoa; phylum Arthropoda; class Malacostraca; order Decapoda; family Palaemonidae; genus Macrobrachium; species Macrobrachium rosenbergii. Next base: position 1,372,894 of record JANJGK010000005.1, read on the forward strand.
CAGAATAAGTGCGGACGGACAGACAAAGCCGACACAATAGTTTTCTTTTACAGAAAACTGAAAAGTAAGTCTCGAACAAGTACTAAACCAAATAACTGAACCGTTTATCGAGACCTTTGCCAGATATAATCAGCAAAAATGAGATAGAATGAGGTACATTTCAATGCGAAGTTCTGTTATCTGTAACTCCAGTCTACATACTGAGAAAATCGTCAGCTATTCCCTTTTAAGATTCGGTGGAAAGGACTCATTTTCACCAAGGTGAAACCATCTACAATCTCGTACCGTATTTTATCATTTCCTCGTTTCCAAAAGACTTATGGTCACATGAAGCAGAGACATTCAAACGCAGGCCACCAGTTTACCGACGAAGCTCTCACAGGATCGAAATCGGTAAATGAATATACATATCAACAAAAAAAAATTAAGTCATAAATAACAGCTGGGAAAGTAGTCACAAAAATGGACGGTGGTTATTAGACCGATGTCACGGAAAACAGGAAACATTAAAAAACAAGTCAATAGTTTATCAACGAAGAAGCTCTCACAAAATCAGTGAATAAACAGAGAATAGAAATTGATGAATAAATACACGTACAACAAACAAATTGAATTATAAACAACAGCTGGGAAACACGTCACAAAATTGAACGGCTCTTATTAGATCGATGTCACACAAAACACGAAACACATTCAAACGTAGGCCATTAGTGTGCAGACGAAACTTCCACAAAATCGGTAAATAAGTAAACAAACCAACTAACTAATTCAGATTAGAAACAACAGCTGGGAAACAAGTAAAAAACGAATGAGAATGGGCATGACGCTTCGACGCCGCTCGCATTCGTAGAGTAGCTAACGGAAGTTATGCGAACGGGTCAGTGTTTTGTTTTCCTCGCCTTGGGTGAGGAACGATGGCATTTGCTCCTTGACTGAGTCATCGAAATTTGAGATAATAGGTAGACGATTTGAACTTGAATAAATGAGGCAATACAAAAAAAAGTATGGAAACCCCGTTTGCCGTTTTACGAACACTTTGGCCAACTTATCAAATTGCGTTTTTTTTCTCATTTTCAAAGAAAATGTATATAACTTTCCTATGCTTATTTTGATGTGTATAACATAAGACCAATCCCCAGAGATTGATTTTGATTTTATTAAGATAGAGGCCGATGGAATTGGCTACACATAGACCCTATCTATCTTACGACAGTCTGAATTCTCGCTGGTATATTTTTCTTTTCCCTTACAATCGATTCCCTTTCATTAATGTTTTTAACCTTAAAAATGCTGCGTTACAGGGATATAAAACAATGAATTGCTGTAACGTGTACTGTCATGAGGCACTGTACGAAATGCATAGAACAAAAACATTAAAGCAATGAAAATGTTTTTTGGCCCTGGGGACATTTTTTTTCTCATTTACTTCTGTCATCCTGCTCTCCATCACTATTGCTGTCACTACAAAGAGAACTAACTTTACTTAAGAGTCAGAATCATCAAGAACTTGCAAAATGTAAATCACATTCTTTCTTCTTTTTACAAAATTGGCAGCATGGCCCCCTAAGACCAAATGTTGAAAACTTCCTGTATAAAATGCTCCTGTATATGGCCACAACAGGATTCCTTTAGCCTACTGTAGGTAGTCTAGAACTTGCAAAATGTAAATCATATTCATTCTTGTTTTTACAAAATTGACAGCATGACTCCACTTACGTCCAAATGCTGGAAAATTCTTAGTATAACATGTTCCTGTATATGACCAGACCCGGATTCCTGTAAGTAGTCAAGAACTTGCAAAATGTAAACCAAAATCACTCATTTTCTTACAAAATTGACAGTATGACCCCTTAGGACCAAATGTCGAAAAATTCCCTGTATAAAATGCTCCCGTATATAGCCACACCCATATTCCTTTAGTCTACTGTAGGTAATCAAGAACTTGCAAAATGCAAATGACATTCATTCTTGTTTTTACAAAATTATTGACAGCATGACTCCACTTACTTCCAAATGTTGGAAAACTCTCTGTAAATGTTGGAAAACTCTCTGTATAAAATGCTCCTGTATATGGCCACATACACTTTCCTATAGGTAGTTAAGAACTTGTAAAATGTAAACCAAAATCATTCATTTTCTTACAAATTTGGCAATATGGCCCCCTAAGACCAAATGTCGAAAAATTCCCTGTATAAAGTGTTCCTGTACATGGCCACATCTGGACTCCTGTAGGTAGTCTTACAGGGGAACTGGAGTAGATAGATATCAAGAAGATACTAAACAATGTAAAGTGAGTTTAAAGAGTCATTTCTTTTAGAGCTAGTGTGACTGAGTCTAAGCACACTCAAGAATCTGCAGAAGTATGTAGTTGTTTTCACGTCACCTTTCAGAAAAAAATAAAATCACATCTGTCTCCCACACCCAGCTCCCTAGACGTGTTACTTTTATTCACTTACGGCCTAAATCTGAAAAGAGAAATAAAGTAATATAAAGTACTTGCGTTAAGTATTCGGCCGTGGGCAAGAATTGGGTTCTGTTTAGACTGTCCCACCCTTGCTTCACCTTCAGTCACTTAGACTCAACCTGACGCCTTCCTCATCTCTTTATGGATAAGAGTTCGAGACACCACGTGACCTCGTACTAAACTCTCTCTCTCTCTCTCTCTCTCTCTCTCTCTCTCTCTCTCTCTCTCTCTCTCTCTCAACACAAGCTCTTGATTCCCCAATAAATTCAGACAAACAGCAGTATATTTTAAGATCTTTTATTTCAACTGCTGACAAAATATTGAGTCTGTTGCTACGTACGATCTCCATCCCACAATTCTCTCTCTCTCTCTCTCTCTCTCTCTCTCTCTCTCTCTCTCTTTTGAGTGTGTGCTTAGATTAATCCTAGGGCCAGTAACCTCAGGTCGAAAATTATCATCAGATACATCTTTCCGAAAATTACATCCATAGTTTTATAGTCAATATTAAAAGGAAAAATCAAGTTTTAAAAAAATCAAAAAGTAAAAATCTAAAAAAATTTAAAAATTTGACAAACTAAAGAAAAAGTTCGCCGTTGAAGTACCCATACAAGAAGTTACCAGGGGACAATTTAACAGAATTCACCAGACTTAGAATTAACACAAGAAAGTTGAATTGGGGGGTATCTCACCATACAGGTAGTTTTCTCTCTCTCTCTCTCTCTCTCTCTCTCTCTCTCTCTCTCTCTCTCTCTCTCTCTCTCTCTCTCTCTCTTACCTGTCCTGGTTGGTTAATGTATTGAGAGTGCACCTGGTAATATTTGCAATATGATTTTGAATAATTCCTTTTTATAATAACTAGATGCATTTAATTTTTATAATGATAAAAATTTTTTAAAAAATAATCAAGATTAAAAATTAATTAATGTTAATATCCTCTCTTACAGTAAACATCGCCTTATCATTTATGTGGAAAATATTAACATTCGATGCACCTGATCTGCCGAGCCTCATTGCCTAATATTTTATTACAGCGTTTAGGGGGCGGGGTCGGGGGAAGAGGGCCTTCCATTGACGAGTTTCCAGTATGGTAATGAAATTCTCCTTTGTTGTATAAGGCGAGATCGTCTTGGGCCGGCCAGCTCTACTAGCCAGGTCTCCTCCTCCTCCTCCTCCTCCTCCTCCTCCTCCTCCTCCTCCTCTCCCTCCTCCTCCTCCTGGGCGCTGAAACTCATCACAGATAAACATCTCGGGGTCGACGGGAGGAGGAGATAAGGTAACACGAATCCATTCATTTTCAGAATGTCGAAGAGAGTGCGTTGTTATTTAATGTCTCCTCTTCCTTCTTTCTTCTTCTCCTACTCCTCCTCCTCCTCCTCCTCCTTCTCCTCGCGTCTTCGTGTTTTCGTCGTGTCTCGAGTCTATTGTCTCTTGTCTCTTCTACTGCTACAACAGCGAGTCGGTCTCTCGCGAGAGAGAGAGAGAGAGAGAGAGAGAGAGAGAGAGCAATTGCACACGTGCGCTAACTTAAATTTCTGTTTCGTAGACACAGGAGATTCGAAAATTCTTGTTCGTCTTCTTATTTCTCCTCCTCCTCCTCCTCGTCCCCCTCCTCCTCCCCCTCCTCTTCTTCTTCTTCTTCTTCTTCTGCTTCTTCTTCTTCAAGGATAATGAAAAGAAATACAGCGACTCGGACTAGAGAGAGAGAGAGAGAGAGAGAGAGAGAGAGAGAGAGAGAGAGAGAGAGAGAGAGAGAGAGAGCAATTGCACACATGCGCCAACTTGAACTTGCTTCGTAGGCGCAGGAGTTTCAACATTTCTTGATCTTGTTCTTCTTACTCCTCTTCTTCCTCTTCTCCTCCTCCTCCTCCTCCCCCTCCTCCTTCTTCTACTCCAAGGATAATGAAAAAGAAAGGACTCTTTTTCCAGTCCTCCGGACACAACTCGCCATAACTCTATCACTCAATCTCTCCCGCCCGACTCGAAGGAAACGGTTTTCAAGCGCACACTTAATACCCTCCGGTTCGTAAGGACACTTTCGTCCCTCCTCCGAAGGGGAGTTCCGCCCTTCCTCCCTTCTCCCTGGAGTCTCCTCATGGCCCGAACGGCCAAAAAATGTGGAGTAAAAAAATGCGAAACTGACCAACACATCGCCGGCAGGGGGAGGGAGAAGTCTAGTATAGAACCATCATTAAAATTCTTATGTTAAACCCTCTCAAACCTGGCATTACAACTTCACACAACTCACACAGGCTGAGACAGAGAGTACCCTTTCCGAAACCTTATTTTTCCAGTGATGACTCTCACAGGTCAAGAAGCTTTCGGTAATGACTCTCGCTACCAGCGGCTTTCCTTTCATCTCTCTCTCTCTCTCTCTCTCTCTCTCTCTCTCTCTCTCTCTCTAGATGTAGTACTATAACAAGGAGCACCTGGTTCTGTGCATACAAGAATCGTATTTGTTTTTATGATAAGGAGTCTCAACTTATCCATCAGCTTCAGAATTTACTTCTCTCTCTCTCTCTCTCTCTCTCTCTCTCTCCCTCTTATAATATGACAAACCTAATAAGTAAAGTGAACTAGAGCTAGTACTATCGACAAACCTCTGGTTCAGTGGATGTGACTATCGTGTGTGTTTTCATGATACGGAGTAACAGTTTATCCATCAGCTTCTCTCTCTCTTTCTCTCTCTCTCTCTCTCTCTCTCTCTCTCTCTCTCTCTCTCTCTCTCTCTCTCTCTCTCTCTCTTTTAATACGCCAAACCTAATAATAAGTGAGGTGAACTAGAGCTGGTACTAAAGTTTTCATGATAAGGAGTCTCAGTTTGTCCATCAGCTTCACCATTCATCTCTCTCTCTCTCTCTCTCTCTCTCTCTCTCTCTCTCTCTCTCTCTCTCTCTCTCTCTCTCTCTCCTGTGGCCGCTCTGGTCAAATGATTAATGAATGCCGACGAGCTATTCTTCCTACGTCATTCGGGTTTGGCGGGTTCAAAAATGGCGCGCGCGGGAAACTGTCTTAATAGAGATTCACAGCGAGAGAATTCGTCCATTTGCTCAAAAGCTCGGAATGTCTTCTCGGGGTTTATCTCGGGGTGACATCTTTGTCTTGGCTCCCACTTTGTCTTGTTTTGTTGTTTTGTTTTCCGTTAATGAAAAGGAAGAGCTCAAGACAGGAGACGCCGGCGCTAACTGTGGTTTGAGTCTATTAAATTCTAAGGAAATATCTGTCGGAATTACGAACAGCTTTAGACGCCGTAGCCTGAGCCGACCTTGTATACCAGGTATTTGTAGAACAAAAGGTAAATTGCAGGTTGGATACAAGGCGGAAATGGGAAATAATAACCGGCTCAAAATAAAAATAATAAAAATATGATAACAGAGGTTGGTTAAAATAGTTTTAACTTATCTGTTACCATCACCGTCACAGATCGATGGAGGACGACAATTATCAGCATTCAGCTGTGTTCCAATTTTCTCAGCCCAGTTGCTATTTCCTTTCGCTAGTACGTCTGTGATATATACGGCGATTAAGTGTGTGTGTGAGTGTGTGCGCGCGCGCGTCTCCATTTCCTTGGGTGGGGGGAAATGCTGTCTTTACGACGATAATAGTACCAGTAATGTCAAGTAGGCAATCAGAAGACCCACAACTCACGGTTAACCAAACATTAGCAGAATTGAGTCTAAAGCGGAATTCTTTGCCGCTTTTATTTAAGAGACAAGACCGAAAAGGCTTCCCGAGACCTTGCGATACAAGTCTCTTATCAATTCCAGATCCGAAAACTGTAGATAAATTGCAGGTTACGAAAGAAGACCTGTCCGTCACGCAGACCAAATGTTGAGGAGCAAAGTTCAATTTTATCTGCTCTTTTTTTCCACACAGTCACCGTCGATTGGTAATTCGACGTTGGAAGGCTGGGATTATCGAATTCTCGAAGCCGCGAGAAAAATATAGTCGAGCATAATGTATAAGAAATTGCCTCTGAAGTTGCTTCCGGTGGGCAATGTGTTAGCCTGGAGTTAATGGGACTATTTTGATAACAGTAGTACTCTACAGAAATGCATCCCGCCCGCCTCCCTTCCCTGTTCGACACCTGTTACGTGCAGACTGAAATCAAAGTGTTTTAAGTGTAACAGTGTTCCTGCTGAGATGATCTGGTATCATAGCATAGATATCGCTCTTACAAATCCAAAGAACAGTTATATTCCTTAGTTTACAAGCAAAGTGAATCTACAGCTAAGGCTTCTATATAGGTCTAGTTCAGTGAAACGTGGAGACTAAAGTAAAAATCTTTTACGGGGGATGCTGTTTATATTTCACTTTGGGAAAAACGTTATTTAGTATCAGAGCGTGAGTTTTTTGCTCTTGAGACTCAAAAGAACAGTTATATTCCTTATATATCAAGCAAAATGAATCAACAGCTAGGGCTTCTATATCGGTCTAGTACAGTGTTACGTAAAAACAGTGATCAAAGTATTTTAGGGGCAATGGTGTTTATATTCAAGTTCGTAAAAAGATTATTTAGTAAAAGAGCGTGAGATTTTGCTCTTGAGACTCAATAAAGCATCACTATCTCCTGAGTATTCAAGCAACTAATCTAAAGCTGAGGCTTCTACATCGGTCTAGTTCAGAGCAGAAACCGCATGGCGCCCGATCCATTCCTCTTCTGGGCGAACAACAGCACCATGACATCTGATCAAGTCCTTCTCCTCTGAGGAACATAATGGGGCCACAGGTCCCGAATCCTTCCAGAATGAAGACCGAAGGGTATTTTTGCTTCCTTCTCCCCTCCCCCACCCCTCACCCCTCCTCCCCTCCTCTCCCCTTCACAGTAGTAAACAAGGGCACGACGCTAAATCGGCATTCGGCCGAGAAAGGGAAACAGAATGATAAACAGAATCACGCATTTATACTGCCAAGGAGCCTTCGGAGTCTTCCAGCCCTTTCTCCTCCCCCTCCCCCTCCCCTTTCACTTCCCCCTTCCTAACCCCAATTGTAAATAACAGTATTACACGAAATCTCCCCCTCCATCCGAAGATGTAGTGCAATATGAAATACAATCCCCTCCCTCCCTCCCTACCCCCCTCCGAGGGGATGCATCAACAAGAACAACATATTGTGTTGAAGGTGGCGGTAGTACAAAGTGGTTTGTCGGCCGTAGGAGGAGAAAGAGGAGAACTGGGACGTGGATAGAAGAAGAAGAAGAAGAAGAAGAAGAAGAAGAAGAAGAAGGAGAAGAGGAGAAGGAGGAGGGGATGAAAGGTAGAGAGGAAAGGGGAAGAGACAAAAGAAAGAGAGAGAGAGAGAGAGAGAGAGAGAGAGAGAGAGAGAGAGAGAGAGAGAATCATTCAGGCTAAAAGGAACTTTAAAAGAATAACAAAGTGAATGATGAATTATTCATTTAAAAACGAAGTGAATGATGCAGAGAAATGCATAACAGTATAAATAAATAAATAAATAAAACTAGAAGGAAGAACATGAGAGAACACACGGATGAACGGACAGGGAGAGAACTCGAGGAAAGAGAAAAATACCGATAAACAAGAGAAACAAGAGTAATCCGATTACCGGAGATTATGGAATGCGTAAAGGAATGTGTAGCAAGTGATGATAACGTATTTTGGCATGAGAGAGAGAGAGAGAGAGAGAGAGAGTGAGAGAAGATAGAAAGAGAGTGAGAGAGGATAGAAAGAGGGAGAGAGAGAGAGACAGAGAGAGTGAGAGAGGATAGAAAGAGAGAGAGAGAGAGAATGAAAGAGAATGAGAGAGGGAATGAGTGAGAGAGAATGAGAGAAAAAAGAGAATAGAAAGAGAGAGAAAGAGAAGGAAAGAGAATGAGAGAGAGAAAGAGAGAGAGAATGAAAGAGAATAAGAGAGAGAAAGAGAGAGAGAGAGTATGAAAGAGAATGAGAGAGAGAATTAGAGAGAGAAAATGAACCGAGAGAGAGAGAGAGAGAGAGAGAGAGAGAGAGTGATAATGACAAATAGCGCCTAGCGTCCGTTTGAAAACAAGGCTCTCTCGAGTTACAGGATAGGGAAAAAAGGCTTTAAAGCTTAAAAAAGGCTTTAAAACCTTTTAAAAAGGCTTTAGGAGCTTTAAAAGTTTAAAAAAGGATTTAAAAGCTTTAAAATAGAAAAAGACTTTAAAAGCTTTAAAAATGGCATTAAAAGTTTAAAAAAAGGCTTTAAAAAGTTTTTAAAAAGTAAAATGGCCTTAAAAGCTTTAAAAAATAGAAAAAAGGCCTTAAAATCTTTAAAAAAGAAAAAAATGCTCTAAAAGATTTAAAACAAAAAAGGCTTTAAAAGATTTTTTAAAAGGCTTTAAAAGCCTTAAAAATGAAAAGGCTTTTATGAATTAAAAAAAGACTTATAAAATCCTTAAAAAATAATAAAAGGCTTTTATAAGACTTTAAGTAAAGGAAAAGGCTTTACAAGTAAAAAAGGAAAAAGGCCTTAAAGAAGATAAAACGCTGTTATAAGCCTTAAAAAGAAAAAAGCTGTGAAAAGTCTTAAAAATAAAAGACTTTTAAAGTAAAAAAAGAGAAAAAAAGGCTTCTAAAAGCCTAAGAGAAAGAAAAAAAGGCTTTTCAGAGCTTTGACAGAGGAAATGGCTTTAAAAAGCATTAAAAAAGAAAAACTTTAACAGTAAAAAAGTAAAAGGCTTTTAAAAACCTTCAACAAAGAAAAAAAAGGTTTTTAAAATTCTGAAGAAGGAGAAAGAGGCCTTTCAAAAACTAAAAAACAACAAAGTATTAAAAAAGGAAAAAGGCCTTAGAAATAAGGAAGAAGGCTTTTAAAAACCTTTAAAACAAGGACATAGGCTTTTAAAAACCTTGAGAGTTAATAAAAGCTTTTTTAAGCCTTAAAAAACTTTTCAACATCTAAAATAAGAAAACGACTTTTCAAGGTCTTAAAAAAAGGCTTGAGAGGTAAAATAAATAATAGGCTTTTATAAGCCTTTAAATAAATAAAATAAAAGACAAAAGTAAAAAAAAAGACTTTTCAAGGTAAAAAAAAAAAGGAAAAATACTAGTAAGTCACAAAAAAGGCCCTAAAAAATAAAAAAATAAAAAGGCTTTTCAACGTGTAAAATAAGAAAAAAGGCTTTTATAACCCTTAAAAAAGTATAAAGGCTTTATAAGCCTTAGAAAAGAAAAAGCCAAAAAAAGAAAAGGGATTTAAAAAGCGCAAAAAAGGAAAGTAAAAAAGAAAAAAAAATTCGTAAGCCTTTTAAAAAAGAAAAAAAGAAAGAAGGGCTTTTATAAGCCTTAAAAAAAGGAAAAATTAATAAATAGAAGGAGGATAATTAATATGCCTATAATTACAGAATATTAAAAAATGAAAGTCTACAAAAGAAAAAGACTTTTATAAGCCTTTAAAAAAAGAAAAAATTATAATAAAAAAGGAAGCTAATTACAGGATATTAAAAAAAGAAAAATTCTACGTTAAACTTTTATAAGCCTTTTAAAAAGAAAAAAGAAAATAGGCTTTTATAAGCCTTTTAAAAAGAAAAAAGAAAAAGGCTTTTATAAGCCTTTTCAAAAAGAAAAAAGGCTTTTATAAGCCTTTTGGAAAAGAAAAAAGAAAAAAAGGCTTTTATAAGCATTTAAAAAAAATAAAAAAAAGGATATTAAAGAAGAAAAGTTCTACAAAGAAAAACTTTTATAAACCTTTTAAAGGAAAAAAAAGAAGAAAGACTTTTATAGGCCTTTAAAAAAAGAAAAAAGAAGAAGGACATTAAAAAAGAAAAAGTCTACGACTTTTATAAGCCTTTTAAAACAGAAAAAATAAAAAAAGGCTTTCATAAGCCTTTGAAAACAGAAAAAAGAAAATAAAAAAAAGGTTTTTATAAGCCTTTGAAAACAGAAAAAAGGAAATGGAAAAAAGGCTTTTATAAGCCTTTTAAAACACAAAAAAGAAAAAGAAAAAAGGCTATTATAAGCCTTTAAGAAAAAAGAAAAAGGAGAAAAAAAAAGAAGAAGGATAATACGCCCGTAATTACAGGATATTCATTAAACGGATCTCTGGCATTAGGGTCGGCAAATGACTGTTAGCCATCCCTATGAAGTATTATTTATCTATACCTCTGAGCGATTAACCCTGATATCTGCGTCCAGTGTATAATGGCCGCCCAGATATGTCGACCATTCCGACTCTCAGGTGTTATTAGGACCCACGGAGGGGGGAAGAAGGCCTCCCCCCTCCCCCCAGGGGGAAGGGAAGATGGGGGGAGGAGGAGGATACCACCTTTACCCCTTCTCCATTTCCAACGCCCCCCCTCTTCCCTTCCCCAAGGGGAGGGGGGGAAAGGGAATGTTTAAGTAAGGTGGATAATTGACGGTTTTCAAGTGACAGACAAGATGGGATTTGGTCTTTGGAATGGGAATGTTCCTATTACTGTTATTATTGTTATTATCATTTTTATGCTATTATTATTATTATTATTATTATTATTATTATTATAATTATTATTATTATTATTGTTGTTGTTGTTGTTTATTACTATTATTAATTATTATTATTATTATTATTATTATTATTATTATTATTATTATTATTATTACCCATAAGGCCTTTTCATAACCACAAGATTATAAAATAAACATCAATAAAAAAGGAAAACAAGGATTGTTGAAGAATGTAAACCCATTCTCTTAGCCACAGAAGGTGGTAGTCAGGAGAAATTGAGGGGATGGTGAAAGTCTGCAAGTTATCTTTATGGTAATGGGAATTACTGACGACATTTTATAATGCTTTATTTATTTATTTATTTACTTATCTATTTATTTATCCATTTATTTTCTTTTTTTATTCTATTTATTTATTCATTTATTTTCTTTTTTATTCATTCATCTATTTTTGGTTACAAACCAGTCTTAGAAAGGAGGTTTAATCAACTTCTTATTATTGGTTTAGTAAGACAATGTCTTTCTTATGCAAGACTTGGGTCTTTCTTATGGAAGACTTGAGTCTTTTTAATGCAAGACTTGGTTCTTATGCAAGACTTGAGTCTTTTTAATGCAAGCATTGAGGCTTTTCCATACAAGACTTGAGTCCTTCTTATGCAAGACTGGAGTCTTTCTTACGGAAGACTTGAGTCCTTCTTGTGCAAGACATGAGTCTTTTTTATGAAAGACCTGAGTCTTTTTTATGAAAGACTTGAGTCTTTTTAATGAAAGACTTGAGGCTTTTCCATACAAGACTTCAGTCCTTTTTATGCAAGACTTGAGTCTTTCTTATGGAAGACTTGAGTCTTGTTTATGGAAGACTTTGGATTTTCTTATGCAATACTTGAGTCTTATTTATGCAAGAGTTAAGTCTTTTTTAACATGACTTGAGTCTTTTTTATGCAAGACTTAAGTATTTTTTATGCAAGACTTGAATATTTTATGCAAGACTTGAGTCTTTTATATGCAAGACATGATTCTTTCTTGTGCAAGACTTGAGTCTTTTTTTAAGCAAGATTTGAGTCTTTTTTATGCAAGACTTGAGTCTTTCTTATGCAAGACTTGAGTCTTTCTTATGCAAGACATGAGTCTTTTTTATGCAAAACTTGTCATTTTTATGCAAAACTTGTGTCTTTTTATAGAAGTCTTGAGACTTTTTATGGAAGACTTGAGTCTTATTTATGCAAGAGTTGAGTCTTTTTCTATACAAGACTTGGGTTTATATATATATATATATATATATATATATATATATATATATATATATATATATATATATATATATATATATATATATATATATATATATATATATATATATATATATATATATATATATATATATAAATATATGTTATATATACATATATCTTCATTACTGTACTGCCTAACGTATATATTTTTTATTGACATTTATCTTAAATCTAGCGTCACCGAAAAGACGGGAAATGTTTCTGTGTCCGTGGAAAGAGAGAGAGAGAGAGAGAGAGAGAGAGAGAGAGAGAGACTCACTCTCTCTCTCTCTCTCTCTCTCTCTCTCTCTCTCTCTCTCTGCAACCCCCCCCAAAAATAGGCCATTCTGACAGCACAATGAAGTAAAGGGAGGGGAAATTAAACATCCATTTAGCTATATAGCCTCAACTTCCACCATATATATTCGAGGGGAGAGGGGGTTGGGTGGGAGAGGAGGGGAGAGATGGAAAAGGGGGAAATGGAACACTCCCATCTCTTATGTAAAACGGCCCTGCCCCAGACTCACTCCGGCTTGCTTACGATTGGTGGGTGGCATCATATAAACAGTGGAGTTTGTTTTGCGAGGTCTTCTCTAAAAACAAGTTGTATTTTAATGAATCGCGTTGACATTATAAAGTTAACTACGCAAAAGCGACTTTGTGATCACTTTAGTATAAAGTAAGGAGGTTCTCTGGCAGATCCTATGATAATATTATTATAAAGACACTTTGGTGTGAAGTAACGATATTCTGTGACAGATTCCTATGATAATATTATAAAGACAATTTTGTGTAACGTAACTAGATTCTCTGACATATTCTTATGATAATATTATTATAAAGACACTAGTTTAAAGTCCCGAGATTCTCTGACAGATTCCTATGATAATATTATTACAAAGACACTTTAGTGTAAAGTAACGATATTCTGTGACAGATTCCTATGATCATATTATTATAAAGACAATTTTGTATAAAGTAACTAGCTTCTCTGACAGATTCCTATGATATTATTATTATAAAGACACTTTAGAATAAAGTAACAAGATTCTCTGACAGATTCCTATGAAATATTATTATAAAGACACTTTAGTTTAAAGTCCCGAGATTCTCTGACAGATTCCTATGATAATGTCATTATAAAGACACTTTAGAATAAAGTCCCGTGATTTTCTGACAGATTCCTATGATATTATTATTATAAAGACACTTTGGAATAATGTAGCGAGATTCTGTGACAGATACTTTTGATAATATTATTATAAAGACACTAGTATAAAGTACTGAAATTTTCTGACAGATTCCTATGAAAATGTTATTATAAAGACACTTCAGTTTCAAGTACCGAGATTCTCTGACAGATTCCTATGATAATATTAGTATGGAGATGTTTTAGTATAAAGAAACAAGATTCTCTGACAGATTCCTATGGTAATATTATTATAAAGACACTTTTTTTTATAAAGTACAGAGATTCTCTGACAGATTCCTCCGATAATATTATTATAAAGACAATTTTGTATAAAGTAACTAGATTTTCTGACAGATTCCTATGATAATGTTATTATAAAGACACTTTAGAATAAAGTAGCAAGATTCTGTGACAGATACTTTTGATAATATTATTATAAAGACACTTTATTATAAAGTACAGTGATTGTCTGGCAGATTCCTATGATACTATCATAATAAAGACACTTTAGTTTAAAGTCCCGAGATTCTCTGACAGATTCCTACGATAATGTCATTATAAAGACACTTTAGTATAAAGTGCCGAGATTCTCTGACAGATTCCTATGATAATGTCATTATAAAGACACTTTAGTATAAAGTGCCGAGATTCTGTGACAGATTCCTATGGTAATTTCATTACAAAGACACTAGTTTAAAGTAACGATATTCTCTGACAGATTCCTATGATAATAGCATTATAAGGACACTTTAGTTTAGTGTAAAGTAACAATATTCACCGACAAATTCCTATGGTAATATCATTATAAAGACACATTATTATAAGGTACCGAGATTCTCTGACAGATTCCTATGATAATATTATTATCAAGACGCTCTAGTGTAAAGTCCCGAGATTCTGTGACAAATTCCTCTGATAATATTCTTATAAAGACACACAGAGATTGTCTAACAGATACTTTTGATAATTTAATTAGAAAAATGATGTAAATTAGACTGCATCAAATATTCTTATTACCACAGAAGACAACGCAGTTATTCTTATACAGCAAATTATTTTCTTTGCGTAATTCATACATTTATGTCTTCATATCAACGACCGGAAGCAATATGAAATAACTAATTATGAGATAATAAATATAATCAGTAATGAGATAATTTATATTTCTATCATGTTACCCCATGGGCAGTTTTATAATAATATTTATTTTCTAAATCTCTCTTTTTCTTGGCTATTTATGGAGTGAGGTATCGCGAAAATCACGCAGAGAGAGAGAGAGAGGAGAGGGAGAGAGAGAGAGAGAGAGAGAGAGAGAGGAGAGAGAGAGAGAGAGAGAGAGAGAGAGAGAGAGCTAACGCCTTCAACAGACTTGATAGGTCATAAGAGTTTTCTGTTTTCATTTACCGCCGAAAATGAGATATCGTGTAAAATCACGTAAAGAGAGAGAGAGAGAGAGAGAGAGAGAGAACGTTAATGTCAAAATGCCAAAACATAAGAAATTTTTCTAGTTTTCGTTTAGCACCGAAAATGAAGTATCGCGTAAATCACACTGACAGACAGACAAGGAGAGAGAGAGAGAGAGAGAGAGAGAGAGAGAGAGAGAGAGAGAGAGAGAGAGAGAGAGAGAGAGAGAGAGAGAAAGGAGGGGGTAACTATTTTCTTCTTCCACACGATTTATTCTGCATTATTGGATTTCTAAGTTAACGTTCTGCGGGGCTGCGTTGCCAGATTGCGGGACGATTTTGACCGGCCTAAGTGGCGTTGTTATACGTGTGTGTGTGTGTGTGTGTGTGTAAGTGTGTGTGCGTAAATGTCTGCGTCTCAGTGGTCAGAGATGAAGCGCGCGCGCTCACGCGCATGCATATGCATCCATACGCGTTCGTGTTTTCATACGCAACGAGTTTACAGTGGTCATATAGGATATGAAATATGCGTATATGAAAAATGGCCACACGAATCGATACGCATAGTCATATTGATATACGATCTTAGTTTGCGTATAAACACTTATCAAGTAGTCTATTCACGTAGGTAGATAGATAGATAGAGAGATAAATGGATAGAAACGAACTGTGTCAGTTTATAAATACATTCCCGGTTACACTAAATTCATGGAGAAGTGTCATGTATGCACTGAACATATATATATATATATATATATATATATATATATATATATATATATATATATATATATATATATATATATGTGTGTGTGTGTGTGTGTGTGTGTGTGTGTGTGTATGTGTGTGTGTGTGTGTGTACATATATTGTTACCATTCAACCCCTTGTTTCATGACAGTTTTTCCATGAGGTACCTCCATCTCGGTTTTAGCAACAGAGTGTTCAGATGCAAACTTCCTAGTAACTTAAGAAGTTTTCCTCCTTACAGGATGTGAACTTAAAAGGATTAGGGATTCTTCCTGGTGAAAGACTGAAAATATATATTGATTTTTAAGTAAAGATTTTATAACCTAGAATTCCTGTTTTCTCTGAAGTCGGGTATTTTATAAATCTTTTTCAGTAGCTCATAGTGTGAAAAGTTTGTATTTTACCCCATGGCTTCACCAAATGCTGCTGCTCCTCTCATTGTGTAGCATATTCTCTCCTATTCCCCCCACACGTTCACGCCTCCTACTCCAAATCACTAAACTAGTAGCTCTTGCATACATTATTTTTTTTCAACTTCAAATTTTTTGTTTTGATTCTGATATATGGCCAGATAAGTTAGTTTAATCTAAACTATTTTATTGCAGAGTCTCCATGCAAATATTTACTCAACTCCACGAAAACAGAGTTATGCCAACTCTCAAATGTCTATATTATTCTCGCCTTAGGAGCTTCTCATCATGTGTGTTTCATTTTTCCTATCTAACAAACCTATCTCTCTTTCTGTCTACCAAATGGTCTATCTATCTATCTATCTCTATCCAGTTTATCTTTTTCTTTTACTCTCACAAAACGTAATTCATTATTTCTACTTTATTTTTCAAGAGAATTTCCTGTTACCAAGGTGCTTTGTTCACCATTTCAAGACGATCCAGGCTCTTTTTTTTCATTTGAACATATTTCTCCCTGACCTGATTCTCATCTGTTTGATTACGTCATCAGTAAGTCCAGTTGATTCTCAACGATTCTTGGACTAGTATGACAAGCTATCATCTAGTATACTTACACTCGTACTTCTGGGAATCCCCCGTAGGGGGCTAGCGCAGTCAGTGCACCTCACGTTGTGTTCTGCAAGCATTACAGTACTTCAGGTTCTTTGCGGCGTCCCTTAGGTCCCAAGCTGCGACCCCTTTCATTCCTTGAATGCACCTCCTCCGTTCATATTCTCTTCCTTCCATCTTACTTTCCTCAACCGTGTCCTGACAATCGTTTCATAGTGCAACTGCAAATGGTTTTTCCACCTGTTACACCTTTCAAACCTTTCTACCCTCAGTCTCCCTTTCTGCTTTGAATGACCTTATCATAGGTCCAGCGCTTCCATTCCATCTCTGAGAATCCTGCCGTCACTGCACATGCTAATTTTTACTTGACATTAGGCATCCTAATTCATAATTCCCCAAGGAAGCAACAAAAACACTCTATTATTGTGGAAAAAAGGATTTCGTTATGTGTAAATTTTTTCACATTTAAACTGATAAGTTCGTAACTGCAATTCGTGGGCTCTGTAGACCAGCGAGATGCGATCTCTCTACAAAACGGCAATTATTTAGCAGCGATATTTATTTTCATGTTCAACTCCAGATACATTATGATTGCTTAGCTACAGGTACAGCTCTTCAGGAATTTAAAGAAATTGACTGATTTTGATATAATAACTACAGCGGTTTACCAAGAATATTGTATTTTCCTCTAAAAATAAAAATAAAATATGTTTCTTGTTCCTCTGTAACCATTTATACATTAGTTCGTGCATTCCTTTAAATCATTTTGTAGTGAACGGTTACAGTAACTAGTTGCTTCACCTGTTCTGTAGAGTACTGTAGTATATTTACTTAGTTCTTTTATAACACATAACTCTTTTACTTTGCTAGAAATTCCAACATTCTCATTTCGAAAATCATAACATTCTCTTCCAAACTTGTATGGCTATAACCAATGACATACTCCCTATATTATTATTATTATTATTATTATTATTATTATTATTATTATTATTATTATTATTATTATTATTATTATTATTATTATTATTCAGGAGAGGAACCTTAGTCATATGGGACAAGCCCACCACAGGGGCCACTAACTCGAAATTCAAGCTTCCAAAGAATATTAAGGTGTTCCTTTGAAAGAAACCACAGAAGGTAATGGGAAATACAGTTATCAGAAGAGAAAATATGTATTAAAAAATTAACATTAAATAGGAAAACATAAATGAACAAATTAACAAATAAATAGATAAAGATATAAGTAAACGATCAAAGTACAAGGAGAATTGTTTTAGGGTAGTGATGCATTTCACTTTGCTCGGAAATTAAGATGTTGATATAAAAAAAAAAAATGAACAAAATAAATAAATAGATTAAAATTCTAAGTAAATTACTCAAATGCAAGAATATATATACTGTATATATATATATATATTATATATATATATATATATATATATATATATATATATATATATATATATATATATATATATATATATATATATATATATATATATATATATATATAGCTTTAGGGTAGTGACGCATCTCACCATCGCTTCAGATTGTAATTTGACAGTGATGACATTGTCGGCAATCACCATCACTAAATCATTATCACTATCATTATCATTATTAAGTATGATTCGTATTACCGCGTTAATTAGTTTATACCTGCGGCCAGGTAAGAAGAAGCAGCTTCCTTCAGTAATGGAATGGAATGCAGAATTCTGGCCCAGTGCCAAGAGCTGGGACTTACGAGGTCATTCAGCGCTGAAAGGGAAATTAACAGTTAAAGGTTTGAAAGGCGTGACTGGAGGAAAACCTTTTGCACTATGAAACAATTGTAATGAGAGGGTGGAAAGTAAGATGGAAGAAAGAGAATATGAACAGAGGTACAGTAAAAAGGAACGAAAAGGGTTGCAGGTAGGGGCCTAAGGAAGGGACTCTGCAAAGAACCTCAAGTAATGCCTACAGTGCACCGCGTGAGGTGCACTGAAAGCGGTACCCACCTACGTGATTCTTTCAGTAAGTGCCGCGCGCCTTACGTAATGAGTATGTACACTTTCACCGCGCCCTTGGGCTCTGTAGGTAATACTATTATTGGAAATATTATCACACGGGGGAAATTGCTGGCAGCCTTCGAACTTAGTATGCGAATAGACAAACTACCACCCAACCCCCAACACCCCCAACTCCGCCTCCTCCCCGTTTTTTCCCGCCCGGTTTTTTTTATTTCTTTCTTTTTT
>JANJGK010000005.1:1407508-1410008 GCA_039081455.1 Macrobrachium rosenbergii
TATTATTTTCCTGTTGCAACCAACCTTCTAACCAATCTTTAATAACCCTGCAACTAAACAACCAATTTTTTACTGCAACAGATCAACCAAATAACAGATCATTTTTCTATTGCAACAAACCTGCAAAGCAACCTCCGGGCTTGCAACTGATCTGCCATTTTCCTACTACAAATGACATTCCAACCAAACTCTGGTTCGTCAACCAAACAACTTATTACTTATTGCAACCAACAAACCATAGAAACCCTTCATATTGCAACAAACCTGCAGTCTTGCAACCAAAGAACTAATTTTTTATTGCAACCAACTAACGAAATAATAGAAAACCTTCCTATTGCAACCAACCTGAAGTTCTGCAACCAAACAACAAATTTCCTATTGCTATCAACCTGCAAAAATACCTCTAGTCCTGCAAATAACTGACCAATTTCCTATAGCCACCAGCCTGCTAACCAAACTCTGGTCCTGCAACCAATCAACCAATTTCTTATTGAAATTAACCAACCAAACAATCAAAACCCTTCCTATTGCAACCAACCTGCAAACCAAACTTTAGTCCTGCAAACAACAGACATTTTCCTATTGCAACCAACCTGCCAACCAGTTTATAGTCCGGCAACCAACTGACCAATTTCCTATTGCAACTTAACCAACCAACCTCAAATCCTGAAATCAGCCACTCATTCACTATTGCAATTGCTAACTAGTTTTTATTGCAACCAACCAACCAACCAGTTTCTTATTAAACCAACAACCAACCTCTAGCTTTGCAACCAACCAACAAATTTCCTATTGCGACCAACCAACCAGCCTCTACTCTTGCAATTTACCAACCAATTTCCGATTGCAACCAATCTGTAAACCAACCTCTAGTCTTGCAAACAACTGACCAGTTTTCCTACTTCAACTAACCTTACCAAACCAACCTCTGGTCTAACAACCAATCTACCATTTTCCCACTGCAACAACTTCCCAACCAACATTTAGTCTTACCATCAAACTTCCACTTTCCTATTGCAACATCCTACCAACCAACATCTGGTCTTGCAACCAACTAACCAGTTTCCTATTACGACCAACCAACCAGCCTTTAATCTGGCAACCGGCCAACCAGTTTCTTTTTTAATACAACCTACCAACCAACCTGTAGTCCTGAAACTAACCAACCAACCAACCAATTCCCTATTATAACCAGTTTACCAACCAACTTCCATCCTTGCAATCAACCAGCCAATTTCCTTCTGCAACAGACCAGCCAACCAACTTCTGTTCTAGCAACCAACTGACTATTTTATATTGGAAAGAAACAGGCAGCCTCTGATTCTCCAACCAATTGACCATTTACTATTGCAGGTGACTAACCAGTTTCCTATTGCAACCAACCAACGAACCTTTACTCTTGCAGTCACCAACCAGCCAAAAAACCAACCCATTTCCTATTGTAACTAACCATCCAACTTCTAGTCTTGCAACCAACCAACCAATTTCTTATTGCAACCAACCAACCTACCAACCTCTAATCTTGAAACCAACTGACCAGTTTTCTATTGCAAATAACCATCCACCTAACTTGCAACCAACTGACTAATTTCCTATTGCAAACAACCAATCACTAATCTTGCAATCAACTGACCAGTTTCCTGTTGCAACTGACCAACTAACCAACCTCTAGCCTTGCAACCAACTAACGAATTTCCCTTTGTAACCAACCAAACTACCAACCTCTAGAATTGCATCCAAGTGCCCCATTTCCCTTTGCAACTAACCAACCAACCAACCTCTAATCTTGCAACCAACTGACCAATTTCCCACTGCAACTGACCAACCAACCCACCTCTAATCTTGCAACCCAACTGACAAATTTCCAATTAGCAACTGACCAACCAACCAACCTCTAATCTTGCAACCAATTGACCAATTTCCTACTGCAACTGACCAACCAACCTGTAACCTTGCAGCCGAATGGCCAATTTCCTGTTGCATCTGACCAACCAACCAACCTCTAGTTTTCTAACCAACTCACCAACTTCCAATTGCAACCAATTAGCTAATTTCTTACTGCAACCAACTGACCAATTTCCTATTGTAACTGACCGATCAACCAACCTCTAATCTTGCAACCAACTGACCAATTTCCTGCTGCAACTGACCAACCAACCAACCAACCTCTAATCTTGCAACCAATTCCTCCACTGCAAACAACCTCCAGAAACTGAGCCAAGGTAGGAACAGCCATCTTACCACCAACACACTTATCAGTAAGCTTCCAGGCTCTGCAATCTCTGGACAGAATGGTAAAAATGAGTTCCATTGTGGGCCCAGGTCGTTCTGGCTCGACCTATTTATTGCAAGCTCGCTCTGGTGTAAAAGCTCTGATTAAGGCTCTCGAGCAAATCCGTGATATCTGATAGTCACATTGTTTTCATAACAAATGAAAACGAGGTCGAATATTCAAGGCAGTTCTTGGTAAAGGTTTTTTTTTTTTTTGCATGACATATTA
>JANJGK010000005.1:1412508-1425617 GCA_039081455.1 Macrobrachium rosenbergii
ATCAGGCTGATGCTCAAAATTTAAACTGCCATTGTATAGAAAGCAAAGATGCAACTGCAGTTACTACTATTCTGAAGTAATAAATACAAAAGACTGTGCAAATAAAAAAAAAAAAAGACTTACGATATTCTGACAATGGAGAAACGAAAGTTACGAAACGTCTGCCATTCATAAAATCGTATCCTCGGTAGAAAAAGGAAATTTTGGGAATAATAGCCATCTTTTGGCAGAAATAGAAGTCACGTTTTTCAAGAACCATGAGAACTAGAGAATGGAGCAACGTCAAAAATAAACAGTTCTACATCCCTACATGTCAAATATGGAGTGAAAAAGATTATGCTATTCATTTCCTTCCTTAAAAGAGAGAGAGAGAGAGAGAGAGTTAATGCTTTCAAAAGACTTAGTAAGACATAAAAATCTTCTGTTTTCATTTAGCAACGAAAATTGAATATCATGTAAATCAAACACACACACACAGAGAGAGAGAGAGAGAGAGAGAGAGAGAGAGAGAGAGAGAGAGAGAGAGAGAAGAACTTTTTCCTCATGGCCGAAGTAAAACTTTTTAACCTTTCCTTCTCTAATCAGCGGCCAATTGGCGTGAGAGATCCTCATCTTTGAAAGGGGTCATGAGATCTTGGGGGGAAAAAAAGTCCCTAGATCCCTAACTCTCACACTCTCCCCCTAGGGCCTAGTCTCTCCTTCCCCTGCTCCCCTCCCCAACAGAGCAGCATCCAATATCCTTCTCATACCAGAGAGAGAGAGAGAGAGAGAGAGAGAGAGAGAGACAAAGAAAGAGATAGAAAGAGAGAGAGAGAGAGAGATAAAGAAAGAGGGAGAGAAAAAGAGAGAGGGAAGGGGAAGAAAACAAGAGAGAGAAAAATATAGAGAGAAGGAGACAGGAGAGAGAGAGAGAGAGAAAGAGAGAGAAAGAAAGAGAGAAAGAAAGAAAGAGAGAGAGAAAGAATAAAGAGAGAGAGAGAGAAAGAGAAAGAATGAGAGAGAGGGAGAAACAAAGAAAGAAAGAGAAAGAAAGAATGAGAGAGAAAGAGAGAGGAGAGACATAGAAAGAGAGAGAAAGAATTAGAGAGAGGGAGAGACAAAGAGAGAGAGAGAGAGAGAAAGAATGGGGGAGAGGGAGAGACAGAGAAAGAGAAGGAATGAGAGAGAGGGAGAGACAAAGAAAGAAAGAATGAGAGAGAGAGAGAGAGGGGGGAGAGACGAAAAAGAGAGAGAAAGAATTCGAGAGAGGGAGAGACAAAGAAAGAGAGAGAGAGAGAGAGAGAGAGAGAGAGAGAGAGAGAGACAAAGAAAGAAAAAGAATGAGAGAGAGAGAGAGAGAGAGAGAAATATTCAGGTGAAACGTGACACACTTATTCGAATATCTAGGACAGGGCTAACGAAGAACAAAGATCCCCAGCATTGAGGGAGAAAAAAGTTCTATAAGTGAAAGTTCTCCCAAAGGAACTGAAAAAAAAAGTTCTCTAAAAAAAAAATCAGAATAAATAACAGTCCTTGGGATGTTGGAGGAGGAGGTTAGAAAGGGTGAACGAGTTTTTTTTTTCTTTTTTTTTATATTTGATATTTTTTTAATGACTCTTTGTCGCGCGTTTACAAAAGTTCGTACTCTGTGAGAATCATTACCAGACTCACCTTTGGTGGTGACTCTCAATTTTGAATTAGTGTTCTGCGAGAATCACTGCTAAATTCGTCTTGGGTTATGATTCTCAGTTTTTAATTAGTACCCTGTAAGAGTCACTACTAAATTCATCTTTGGTGGTGATTCTCATATTTTAATTAGTTCACTGTGAGAATCATTACTAAATTCATCTTTGGTGCTTATCCTCAATTTTTTATTAGTTCACTATGAGAATCATTATTACATTCACCTTTGGTGGTGACTCTCAATTTTGAATTAGTGTTCTGTGAGAATCACTACTAAATTCGTCCTCGGTGGTGAATTTCATTTATGAATTAGTACTCAGTGAAAATCACCTATAAATTCATGTTTCGTGGTGATTCTCATTTTTTAATGTTTCTGTTGAACAATAAATGAATTATTAGTGTATTAAACAATTATTGTTTAACACAACCAAACTCATCTTTGGCGGTGATTCTCATTTTTTAAATGTTTCTGATAAACAATAAATAAAGTATTAGTGCAAGAAAAAAATATTATTGTTTAAAAGAGCAGTTGGAAGCCTCTGGGCAGGCAGAGTGAATCTTATAGCAGAAATACAATTAAGCTATATTCAGCTAATGCATTCCACCATTTTGCCTTGACATTGGACATAAGCTATATTTTAAAAGAATCCTTAGGACTTAAATAATCCTTATATCCTATTATACGCAATAATCAAGAGGATACATTCCATAAGGATCCGTATATAAAACCACATAGGAAATGGTTCCTAAAAATCGCATTCCAAAGATAAACAAGTAAAATATCCGCCGAAGTTTCTTCGGTGCAATCGAGTTTTCTGTACAGCCGCTATAGCCTATAATAATCAAAGCCACCAGAAATAGATCTATCTTTCTGTGGTTTCGGTATAATGCTGTATGAGCCGTGGCCCATGAAATTATAACCAAGGCCCGGTGGTGGCCTATCCTATAGCGTTGCCAGAAGCACGATTATGGCTAACTTTAACCTTAAATTAAATTAAATAAAAACTACTGAGGCTAGAGGGCTGCAATTTGGTATGTTTGATGCTTGGAGGTCGGATGATCAACAGACCAATTTGCAGCCCTCTAGCCTCGGTAGTTTCTAAGATATGAGGGCGGAAAGAAAAAGTGCGGACGGAGTAAAGTGCGGACGGACAGAGAAAGCCGGCAAAATAGTTTTCTTTTACAAAAAACTAAAAATAAAAATTTTGACAGCTTGACAGCCAACGAAAAGATACTCCCATTGGATCGAGAAGACCTTTGAGTTCGTAACCTTTTTTTTATTTATCTGTTTATTCATTTATCATTATTATTACTATTATTTACTTTTTCCCCTGCTTATATATTTATTTACTTTTTGGCAATTTAGAGAGAACGCACTTTGACCTTGGTTGGCCCACCAGTCAAGTCAAAAGCCGATGGCAATGTGGTGCTAATTGTGACCGCAGTGTAATAAGTGTGGTCTCTCTCTCTCTCTCTCTCTCTCTCTCTCTCTCTCTCTCTCTCTCTCTCTCTCTCTCTCTCTCTCTCTCTTTATAACCCGAAGGTATTAAAGTGTTTCCTTATTTTTTTTGTTTAAGCTTCCATGAAAATTCTCTTAACGTAGTATCCTTTTTCAAGCAAAATATGCAAAGATGCATTACTGCCCTAAAACAGTTCTCATTGTAGTTCAACCATTTCACTTATTTTTATCTATCTATTTGTTGATTTGTTATTATATATTTTTCTTTTCTTGTATCTGATCTCTTCTCTCTGTATTTCCTCTTATTACCTCCTGTTGCTTCTTTCAAATGAACGCCATAATATTCACTGGAAGCTTGATTTTCAAGTCAGTGGCCCCTGTGGTGGGCTTGTTCCTTATGAAAAGGGTTCTTCATCTTCTGAATAATAATAATAATAATAATAATAATAATAATAATAATAATAATAATAATAATAATCTTGTCCCATATGAATAGGTTTCGTCTTCTGAATAATAATAATAATAATAATAATAATAATAATAATAATAATAATAATAATAATAATAATAATATAATAATAATCTTGTCCCATATGAATAGGTTTCATCTTCTGAATAATAATAATAATAATAATAATAATAATAATAATAATAATAATAATAATAATAATAATAATAATAATCTTGTTCCATATGAATAGGGTTCACTTTCTGAATAATAATAATAATAATAATAATAATAATAATAATAATAATAATAATAATAATAATAATAATAATAATAATAATAATAATAATAATAATATGTTGGCTGTTGTTCAGGCAATCGTATAGATTCTCATCAGAAATTTTTACGCTCTTGGGATTTTACTGGCACAATTAAATAAATATCGTGAATTGGACAAGAATACAGAAATGCAAAATTCTCTCTCTCTCTCTCTCTCTCTCTCTCTCTCTCTCTCTCTCTCTCTCTCTCTCTCTCTCTCTCTCTCTGTAATGACGAAAGTAAGGCACTTTCCCCTGAGATTCTTAACTGTCTCAATTTCAAGTTAGACTCGTTCATTTCTGATAACTGTCATCTATTATCTTATTAATCTATAGTGGCTGAAGATACGATTATCTCAGAAATTATTTCAGAGATTATTTCAGAAATTATTTCAAAGAATACTTCAGAAGTTATATCAGAGATTTATAGTGGCT
This sequence comes from Macrobrachium rosenbergii, assembly GCA_039081455.1. Lineage (NCBI taxonomy): Eukaryota > Metazoa > Arthropoda > Malacostraca > Decapoda > Palaemonidae > Macrobrachium > Macrobrachium rosenbergii. Next base: position 1,416,830 of record JANJGK010000005.1, read on the forward strand.
AAAGACGGCGATTATTTCAGAAATTATATTAGAAATTATTTCAGAGATTTACAGTGGCTAGAGACGACGATGATTTCAGAAATTATTTCAGGAATTATTTCAGAGATTTTATTGGCTAAAGACGACAATTATTGCAGAAATTATTTCAGAGGTCATTGCAGAGATTATTTCAGAGATTAGTTCAGAGACGACGAATATTTCAGAAATGATTTCACTGATTATTTTAGAAATTATTTAAGAGATTATTTCGGAAATTATTCAGAGATTATTTCTGGGATTATTTCAGAAACTTTTATCGCCCTGAAATTGGAATATCTTTATATTTTTTATATATGTATTTGCCTGATAATCAGCAAAAATAAAGAGAATTGCATACCCTCTCTCTCTCTCTCTCTCTCTCTCTCTCTCGTTTCACCATCACCGAATTGTCATGATTCGATCGCAGCTATAGAAAACCCCTTCCTCTTTCATGACGTCCTTCCCACCCCCTTACCTCCCCCCCTTCCCTTCCCCTTTCTCTCCCTCCCTTCCCCAACCTTCCCCCCTTCCTATTCTTCCCCCTCCCTCTCCCCCCTCCCCCTCCCACCCCATTCATTCAGCGCAATTACCATAGAAAACCGCAATTGGCATTCACTCGACTCACATAGACCGAGTCGCTTTCTAATGCCGTCTAGTTGTCATTATTGTTTCCTACGTCACTCTTCGTCATCCGGGTCATGACGTAACAGCAACAGCAACAGCAGCAGGAGCAGCAGCAGCAGCAGCTAGCGGACGGTGGAACACCAGCAAAGGAGCAGTAACAACGGCGGGGCCCGCCCGGGGGCGCCAATTCACTCGTTCCGTCCGCGGGGCTGCGGAACATGATGACATTCCATACATGCCTTCGATTTCTTGCGCCTTCTGCGGGAGAGTTGAGCCGTTTTCTGCGTCTCGTCTTTTGTTTTTGCTTTTCTTTTTCTGTGTCCTCCTCCTCCTCCTCCTCCTTCTTCTTCTTCTTCTTCTTCTTCTTCTTCTTCTTCTTCTTCTTCTTCTTCTTCTTATTTTTCTTCTTCTTCTTCTTCTTCTTCCCTTTTCATTTTGGAAAGCTTCGCCATTATGGAAATTAATGGCGATTTTTGTTTAATTGAGAAGCTACGATATCTACACAATAGTATCATGACGCGTCTTTTAATGAGAAGGCCATTCACAGGGGTAGGAAGTAGCCCGCTACTTTCGCTATGTGCTACTTTCATAGTAGTTACTTCTGCTTTCGCTAGCTAAGAGAACTATGAACTACTTTCGCTGGCTATGCGCTACTCTGGCTTGGCTTTAAGCTCATTTCGCTAACTGTGAGTAACTTTTGCTAACTATCAGCTACTTTCGAAAGTTAACTTTTCAAAACTTTTGAAAATTAACTTTGAAAATGTTTGGAAATGAACTTTGAAAATATTTAAGATGAGCTTTTCAAAACTTTTTAACATGAATTTTAGAAGCTTTTGAAAATGAACTTTTGGAAACTTTTGAAAACGCACTTTTCGAAACTTTTGAAAATTAAATTTTGAAATTTTTGAAAACTGGCTTTCCAAAACTATTGACAATTTTTGAAAATGAACTTTCGAAACTTTGAAAATGAGTTTTTCAAAACTTTTGAAAAAGAACTTTTGACATTTTTGGAAACTTTCAAAAATGAGTTTTCGAAACTTTTGAAAATGAACTTTTAAAACTTAGGAAAATAAACTTTAGAACTTCTAAAATTTAACTTTCCTAAACTTTTGAAAATTAACATTTCGAAATTTCTGAAACTTTTTAAATGAACTCTTGAAAACTTTTGCAAATGGGCTTAATCCATTTTTGAAAAACGAACTTCTGAAAACTTTTGAAAATGAAATTTTTAAAATTTTGAAAACTTTGGAAAATGGACTTTAGTAAATTTTGAAAATGACCTTTTGAAATTTTTGAAACTTTTAAAAATGAACTTTTCAACACTTTTGAAACTTTCAAAAATGAACCGTTCAAAACTTTTGAAACTTTTCAAAATTATCTCTTCAAAACTTTTGAAACATAAAAATTAAATCTTCAACACTTCATATTTTTAAAAATTAACTCTTCAACACTTTTGAAGCTTTTAAAAATTAACTCTTCAACACTTTTGAAACTTTTATAAAACGAACCGTTCAAAACTTTTGAAACAAAAAAAATTAACTTTTCAGAATTTTTGAAATTTTCAAAATGAACTGTTGAAGGCTTTTAAAACTATTGAAAATGAGCTTTTGAAAACTTTTGAAAACCAGAACCAGTGCTGATGGCAAGTTTCACCCAACTGATGTCCCTCCATCGCGTAAGTTATGATAGTAGTCGCTCCTATTGGAGCAGAAAGATCTTTCAAGGGCGCACGATCATGACTAACTTTAACCTTAAATAAAATAAAAACTACTGAGGCTAGGGGGCTGCAATTAGGTTTGTTTGATGATTGGAGGGTGGATGATCAACATACCAATTTGCAGCCCTCTAGCCTCAGTAGCTCTTAAGATCTGAGGGCGGACAGAAAAAGTGCGGACGGACAGACAAAGCCGGCACAATAGTTTTCTTTTACGGAAAACTAAAAATTGTAAAAAAAAAAAAAAAAAAAAAAAAAAGCAGATAAGTGAATTCAATGGGAAAAAATTATTATTGTTGGTGCGTGTATGAACCAACAATAATATGGACACACTATACAAATATAATCATATCTATACCTATCTATCTTTATATATATATATATATATATATATATATATATATATATATATATATATATATGTGTGTGTGTGTGTGTGCGTGTGTTACATATAGTATATACATATATATATATATATATATATATATATATATATATATATATATATATATATATATATACATATATATATATATATATATATATATATATATATATATATATATATATATATGTATGTATATATACATATTCAGATTCCTTTCGTCAAAACTCTTCAACTTCGTCCTTCTAACAAATTCTAAGATCTTCTCAGCCTGAGAATTCTTACCATCAATCAATATTCACAATTTCACATCGAATAAGCAAAAAGACTTTCGATCAATATTCTCGAATTTCCCTCAATTCTGAGAACTATTTTTCAAAAAGATTCGTTCAATAGTTTTATCCCTCTTTTTTTGGGCGGTCGTTTCTCTCTCTCTCTCTCTCTCTTCTCTCTCTCTCTCTCTCTCTCTCTCTCTCTCTCTCTCTCCTTCCTCCTCTGAATTATTCATTATTTTTCATTTCCCGCGGCCCCACTCACGCTATCCTGATTATTTCATTCACTCCTCTTCGTTCTATTCTCCCATCCATTTTTTCCAGGTTTCTTCTCTCTCTCTTATTCTTCTACGAATTTATATATATATATATCTATATATATATATATATATATATATATATATATATATATATATATATATATATATATATATATATATAATACGTTCTGGTATTTCTTTCAAATGAACACCATATTCTTTTGAAGCTGGAATTTCAGTCAATAGCCCCTGTGGTGGGCTTGTTCCTTAAGAACAGAGCTCATATTCTTATAATAATAATAATAATAATAATAATAATAATAATAATAATAATAATAATATAAAGAAAACCAACCCAACCGTACCAAAAGAGCAAGAATTATTAAATCGTCATTCAGGTTTATTTTCAAAACTCCTCCTGTTGCAACTCATATATTAAAAGCATTCCAGGATTCTGGAATTTCATTGTTGCGATCTTACTACGGATGTGTCCCAGTCCAGGAGAATGTCTTAGATAAAGAAAGTAAGCATGAGTCTTACACTGGACACTTTACACTTTTATGATTTGAACTCTGGATGTTCTTAGGTTGTAATAAAGTATGTTGTAAGTGCATGGGTGGAATATTTCTAACAGGTTATTAAATTTCATTTTAGGAAAACCCTTATTGGTTTATGCTTTCAGTGCAATACCACTATTTAACGTGATTTCATACTTAACCTATATTTATCAGACACTTATCTGAGATTGTGCTCTCTCTCTCTCTCTCTCTCTCTCTCTCTCTCTCTCTCTCTCTCTCTCTCTCTCTCTCTCTCTCTCTCTCCTCAAGGCCATGTCAACAAGGCGCTCTCTCAGTTCTCATTTAATCCAGGTTCTCCATGCCTGCCAACAACACTGTCTCTCTAACTGCCTCCTACTTTCACATTTAAACCACCTAGCATAACCACCCTTTCATTATAAAAAAATTCAGTCAAACAGATTCAGGTTATCCTGAAAATATTGTCTCATTCACTCATTCTTTTACCTCACATGGTGCACTGTAAGCATTACTTAAGGTTCTTTGCAACATCATATCAGCCCCTAGCAGGACAAAGAAGAAGATCTGCAAGAAAGGTTTTTAGCATGGAAAGGAGCCCTAGAAAGGAAAGGATTTGAAGTGAACATTAGAAGACAGAGCTAATGACTAGTAGTGGAGAAGGACATGAAGAAGTGAACATTCAAGTGGAAGATGGCACAGTGCTAAAGCAGAACAATGAGTTTAACTATTTGGTGATCAGTAATAACAGAAGAGGGAGGTACTGAGAATCAGTAATAACAGAAGAGGGAGGTACTGAGAAAGCAGAGAGACAGAGAGTGAAAGAAGCTTGGCGAAAATGGGAGAGAAGTAACTGGAGTTGTTTTAGACAAGAAAATGCCATTAAAGCTCAAAATGAAGATTTATAAGACAGTTATCAGGGCCGTACTATTATATGGGCAGAAACCTGGGCACTTAAGAGGAAAGAGGAGGGACTGTTGGAAAGAACCGAGACGAGGATGGTGAGATGGATTGCTGGAATATCACTACTGGAAAGGAGGGAGAGTCCAGATATAAGAAGAATGTGTGGTAATGTAATGTAAAGGAGAAGGCTGGGGAAGCTCGTCTGAGATACTATGACCATGTAATAAGAAGAGAGAAGGTGGAACCAATCAAGAGAGCTAAGAACATGCCAGTGATGGGGAGGAGGAGTGTGGGACGTCAACGGATCAGATGGATGGATGTGGTGAGGAGGGATATGGGTGAGGTGGGACTGGGTGAAGAAGATGCCAGGAACAGAAATAGATGGAGAAAGTTGACTCGAGCAGCTGACCCTGCTATACAGTGGGACTAATAAGGTCGAAAGAAGAAGAGGAAGATCAGTCCCTAGCTGCAATCCATTTCATTCCTTTTCCTGTACCTCCGTTCATATTCTCTTCCTTCCATCTTACTTTCCCTCAACCTTCTCCTAATAATATTTTCCTAATGCAACTGCAAGATTTTCCTCCTGTTAAACCTTTCAAGCCTTTTTCCCCCTCAATTTCCCTTTCACTTCTGAATGACCTCATCATAGGTCCCAGTGCTTGTTTTGGCCTTTGGCCTGAATTTTATATTTTATTCCATTTCTTGGCCCTACACATTCCAGTTACCCAAGTCACAACTGCTGTTTGTGTTTCCCATTCCTGCATACACACTGACAATCCACCTTTGACTCACCGTGGGCCTTAACCATATCAGCTGTCATATGTTTCGTCTCTTCTTCACTACAACAACACAGGCAAACTGCCAAAGACAGTATCTGAATCTTTCTCAGTGTTTTGTAAATATCATTGCAGAGTAATGGCCTACAAACCCTATTCCACTCGTCATGAGGAGACCTCTTCTCACGGAGCATCAGGAATGCTATCAATTTCTTTTTCCGACATTCTACAGAAGCAAAAAGATGTAACTGCCATTTGCCTCAGGAGAAGAGGGTCACTTAAGGGATATTTTATCCCACCAAAGGGTTCACAACCCCCTCAATTTAGGAGTTCCTCTGCTTTGAGTACATTACTCGTGTACCCCAGACTATTAGCGCATTCTAAGCCAGCAATAATAAGGTTGTGCTGCTTAATATGTGTATATATATATATATATATATATATATATATATATATATATATATATAATATATATAATATATATATATATATATATATATATATATATATATATGTATATATATATATATATAATATATATATATATTATATATATATATATATATATATATATATATATATATATATACAGTATATGTGTGTTTGTTTCCTATATGTTTATGTACCACTTTAACACGAATCTGCTTATCAGCAACAAGCGTTTGTAACCCATGTTCACACGATTATACATGTGTTTCCAAATCTCGCTTCCTTAGACTATTGTATCCCAGAGCTCATTAATGCTTGTATCCCATTCTACTACCTGTAATATATCTGTACCCCCCTACCCCCCCGTTTTCCATTTGTTGTTATTTAGACACGGAAGGACTTCCCCATTGCCCCAAGTCAATCCCTTTTTCCTGTTCTGCCTCTCTCTCTCTCTCTCTCTCTCTCTCTCTCTCTCTCTCTCTCTTTATTCTTTCTCCTTTCCTCGCCTTTCCTTTCCTTTTTATGCTAAAAATATTTTATCTTGCTTCCGTCGACTTTATCTTTGCCTGATTTACCTGCCTCACCCCACCACACCCCACCCACCCCCCCCACCCTCAAACCTTTCATTCCCTCGCCACCCCATTCTACAATTTTGTTCTCTCCGATGTTGTTCTTTTCTCTTCTTCCGTTAGTTATGCCAGTTACTCTCTTTTGTTCACGTCCTGCGTTTTTCCTGTTGCTGATTTTATCTTTCATTGAGTTATCTTATATTTCATTAATAATCATTTCTTTATTGGTTCTTATTTGTCTTCATTTTTCACACTTCCTTCTCTCCGTTGTCGTTCACTGTCTGAAAATCTATATCAAATCTCTCTTCCATTCTCCTTTTGTATGCGATTTATCGTCTGTTCCTTTATCCCACATTTTTACTGAGCAGAAAAAAATAACTCTCCTTCCTTCTTCCTTCCTTCTTCCTTCCTTCTTCCTTCTTTCTTCCCTCTTCACGTCTATGCAATTTCCCCTCATTCTCTCCTTTTCCTTCCGTTAGTCTTATTGTATTTCCTCTCGCTTGCTACAGAGAGAGAGAGAGAGAAAGAGCTCCTGTTGCTGGCTTTCGACCTGCCTCTACCACCCACCCCCCTCCCCTAACCTAACCCCCCCCACAACCCCCCACCCCTATTTCCTCCTTTTTCGGTCTGGGTTTTTGGACCCATATTTTCAGCCATCTCTTATTTCATCCGCGATCGCTGCTTTCTCTCTCTCTCTCTCTCTCTCTCTCTCTCTCTCTCTCTCTCTCTCTCTCTCTCTCTCTCTCTCTCTCTCTCTCCTTCCTTTGCCTTACGTTTCTCATTCCGTTGTTGTCGTATGTCTCTCGCTTCGTCTTAATTGCTGGTGGGCCTCTTTTTATCCTTTTTTTTATTTACTGTTTGTTAAGTTTTGTTTTATCATCTTTATTTTTATTTATTTTCTTCTTTTCCGCTTTATCACCATTTCCCTCTATATTGCTATTTTTCCCCCGTTTATTCGCCAATTTTCCGCGTTTTCTCGCTCTTTCTCCTCGTTTCCTCGCTATTTTTCCCCTGTTTCCTTGCTATTTTTTTCCGTTTCTTCCCTCTTTTTCCTTTTCCCGCTTTTCCTGTTTCCTCTCTATTTTCCTCGTTTCATTCGTTATTTTTTCCCCTTTTTCCTAGCTATTTTTTCCCGTTTACTCGCTGTTTTTTCCCTTTTTCCTCAATATTTACCCCGTTTCTTCGCTATCCGTGGTTTCCTTTCTATTTTCCCCGTTTCCTCCTCGCTATTTTTTCCCATTTTCCTCACTATTTTCCCGTTTCTTTACGATTTCTTCTGTTTTTTTCCTTTCTGTTTTCCCATTTTCCTCGCTATTTTTTCTGTTTCTTCGCTATTGTCCAAGTTTCTCTCTATTTGTCCCAGTTTCCTCAATATTTTTCCTATTTTCCTCGCGGTTTTCCCCCTTTGACTCGCTTTTTGTTTCCTGTTTCCTCGCTATTTTTTCCCTGTTTCCTTGATATTTTCCCTGTTTTCTCGCTATTTATCCACTGTTTCCTCACCCTTTTTTCCCATTTTCCTTGCTTTTTTTCCCCTGTTTCCTCGCCACTGTTTCCTGATTCCTCGCTATTTTTTCTCTGTTTCCTTGATGTATTCCTTGTATCCTCGCTATTTTCCCTATTTCCATGCTAATTTCCCTGTTCCCTCGCTATTTTCCATGTTTCATCGCTATTTTCCTGGTTTCATTGTTATTTTGCCTGTTTCCTCGCTATTTTGCCTCTTTTCCTTGCTATTTTCCCTGTTTCATTGCTATTTTTGCCCTGTTTCCTTGCTAATTTCCCTGTTTCCTCACTATTTTTTCCTGTTTCCTTGCTATTTTCCCTGTTTCATTGCTATTTTGCCCTGTTTTCCTTGCTATTTTGCCCTGTTTCCTCACTATTTTTCCTGTTTCCCTTGCTATTTTCCCTGCTTGCTCGCTATTTTCCCTGCTTGCTCGCTATTTTCATTGCTATTATGCCCCTGTTTCCTCTCTCGCTGGCCCAGAGTCGCGGCAGTCAGTCAGCTCCCATTCTCCTTATTGCCCCGTTCTTATCGTTATTATCATCTCTCCCTCTCCTTCCTCTCCTCGTTTCGTGAGCCCTTCCATTTCCTCTTTCGCCTGTTGGGCTGTTTATATTCTTATTTATTTGTTTACTTATTCATTTTGGTCTTTTTTTTATTTCTTTATTCGTCTCTAAACTTTTCTGTTGTCATTTCCTCTTTTCCTTTATTATTTTTCTCTCCTTTATTCTCCTTTCCCCACTTCAATTTCACCATATTCTCTCGCAGGTCCAATCTTCTCTCTCTCCCCTATGTCACGAGCCTCCT
>JANJGK010000005.1:1425717-1449042 GCA_039081455.1 Macrobrachium rosenbergii
TTTTTTCAGATTGCTTGATTTGACTTTTTCTCAGATTAATTTGCTTTTACTTTTCTTCTCAGATTACTTTGTCTAGCTTTGGTTTTCTCAGATTACTTAGTTTTTTTGTTTCTCCGATTACTTTGCTTTTGATTCCCTCAGATTACATTGTTTTCTCTTTGTTTCTTTCAGGTGACTTTCTTTTTGCTTTGTTTTTCTCACATTGCTTTGGTTTTGTTTCAGATTACATTGTTTTTTATTTGTTTTTCTTGAATTGCTTTAGTTTTCCTCTCTCTTTCATTACTTCTTTTTTACTTTGTTTTTCTGGAGAATTCTTTGATTCTGTTTCACATCACATTGTTTTTACGTTGTTTCTCTCCTCAAGTTACTTTGTTCTCACTTTGTTTTAACTTTGTTTCTCTCAGATTACTTTGTTTTTACCTTTATTTCTCTCAGGATTACTTTGTTTTTACCTTTGTTTTTCTCATATTACTTTGTTTTAACTTTGTCTCTCTCAGATTACTTTGTGCTCACTTTGTTTCTCTCAGATTACTTAACTTTGTTTCTCTCAGATTACTTTGTTTTTAACTTTGTCTCTCTCAGATTACTTTGTGCTCACTTTGTATCTCTAAGATTACTTTGTTTTTAACTTTGTTTCTCTCAGATTACTTTGTTTTTAACTCTGTCTGTCTCAGATTACTTTGTTTTTAACTTTGTTTCTCTCAGATTACTTTGTTTTAACTTTGTCTCTCTCACATTACTTTGTGCTCACTTAGTTTCTCTCAGATTGTTGCTTTGTTTTTAACTTTGTCTCTCTCAGATTACTTTGTTTTTAACTTTGTTTCTCTCAGATTATTTTATTTTTAACTTTGTTTCTCTCAGATTACTTTGTTTCCCTTGCGTTTCTTTGAAGAGGATGACAGGAAACCTCGAGGTTCGGCTGTCAGGCCACAGGAGGTCGTTGTAGTCGAACGTACTTCTTTTGTTTTTTTTGTTTTTGTTTTGTTTATCTTTGCAACAGAATCTGCGGTTTAGCTTTCCAGCTTCTGGTGAATAAAAAGAAAACATTTATTTATTTATTTATCTATTATCTGAAGATGCATGAAGGAAAATAGTCATTGTTGAGGTTTGAAGAATCTTGGAGAAGAAAAAATATGAAAAAGGATCAGTAGCTGCTGCTGTGCTGTGTGATCCTTTGTGATCCTTTCCCACGACACTTGAGATCCTTGTGGTCTTCAAGGATCTCTCTCTCTCTCTCTCTCTCTCTCTCTCTCTCTCTCTCTCTCTCTCTCTCTCTCTCTCTCTCTCTCGCAGTTTCCATAAGGATCTGTCTCTCATACAGTACTCACTTGTTGAGCTGAAACTCTGGATAAAAAAAAATGATAGAAAAGGATCAGTTGCTGCTGTGTGATCCTTCGTGATCGTTTCCCACACCACTTTTAAGGATTTTGTGATCCTTAAGGATCCCTTTCTCTCCCCCACACAGCTCACTTGTTGAGCTGAAATTCTGGATAGAAAAAGATTATCAGTGGCTGCTATGTGATCCTTCGTGATCCGTTCCCACGCCGTTTAAGGATCCTGTGATCCTCAAAGGATCTCTCACAGTTTCCTTAAGGATCTCTCTCACAGTTGTCATCTGGGTTTAATGAATTTAGGAAAACAATCGCTTGCTGAGCTGAAATTCTGGCTTAAAAAAAAATAAATACAAAAATTATCAGTAGCTGCTGCTGCTATGCGGTCCGCTCCCACGCCGTTTAAGGATCCTGTGATCCTTAAGGATCCCTCTTACACAGTTGTCAAGAAAATCCTCACTTGTTGAGCTGAAATTCTGGAGCAAAAAAAAAAGAAAAAAAAAAATCAGTAACTGCTGCATGTGAACTTTGGTGATCCTTTCCACGACACTTTGAAGGATCCTGTGATCCTTAAAGGATGTCTCTAACTCACACAGTTTCCAGAGGGATATTTCTCAAACAGTTGTCAACCGGGGTTTAATGCACGAGGGGAAATACTCACTTGTTGAGTCGGAAATTCTGGATAAAAAAAAATGATCAGTAGCTGCTGTGTGATCCACGGCGAGCCTTTCCCACACCTTTTAAGGATCCTGTGATCCTTAAAGGATCTCTCTACCCCCCCACTCTCACAGTTGTCAACCGGGTATATAATACATTAAAGAAAGTAACTCACCTTGTTGAACTGAAATTCTGGAGCCCCCCAAAAAATAAATAAAAAAAGATCAGTAGCTGCTGTGTGATTCTTGGTGATCTTTCCCACGCCGTTTTTTGAGGATCCTGTGATCCTTGAAGGATCTATCTCTCTCTCTCAACACACACACACAGTTGTCAACTGGGCTTTTATGGCGCGAACCGAATGGCAGATATTGTTTTCAACCAATTGTACGGAAGGCTATAAAAATGGCTGCTTCTACACGGGGCTGTTACAGAGATGGGCTATCTTTATTTTTGCCGCCCTGGGCTTTATGACTGCCGTTCCTGTTGCTGCTGCTGCCACGCCGCCAGGAGGCAGACACAACTGCCTGCCTGCCAAATTGCCTGCCTGCCTGCCTGCCTGCCTGCCTGCCGGGGCGTGGATCCTTTGCAAGGGCGAGGAAGGATAAGGATAAGGAAGATGGATATACAGTATATGGCCGGTTGGTTTCGTAGTTTTTTTGGATTAGAGACGTTGCTGCTATTATGAACTCTCTCTCTCTCTCTCTCTCTCTCTCTCTCTCTCCTCTCTCTCTCTCTCTCTCTCCTCTCTCTCTCTCTCTCTCTCTCTTAACGAATGATTTTAGAAATATTTTTGTCAAGGTTTTTTTATCTCGAGTGCTACACAGCTATATTCGATAATGGAAATGAAAACTCATTTAACTTCAGAACACTTTTCATTTGAGAGACCGGGGTTCGATCCCGAAATGAGTTAGAAATTTATATATATGTATAGGTGTATATATATATATATATATATATATATATATATATATATATATATATATATATATATATATATATATATATATGTATATATGTATATATATATAACATATCATAGCCGTTACATAAGGTGACCAACCGTTAATCATTTCTTCACCGTTACTCGTCTATGTAATATTTCAACCCTGGCATGGGCTGAGGAAGGAGGAGGAGGAGGGAGGGAGGAAGAAGATCGCTGGATTCCTGGAAATCTTCCGTTTAAGAAAGTCAATCTTTGTTCCAGTTCTGTCCTTCAAAACTCCCGTGAACTGGAGAGAGAGAGAGAGAGAGAGAGAGAGAGAGAGAGAGAGAGAGAGAGAGAGAGATCCACGATAATATACAGTATATGAACTCGGAGACGAATCAATTTATAGAAATGTTAATAATCTAAAAAAAAACATTAATTTATGGAAACTGGAATCCAGGCGATTCTGGAATGCCCACCATTCATAAACGAGTGACCACTTGCTTGACTTAACGCCGAAAATTCCATCTTTCTGGCCCGGCCTGGTTGTTGTGTCCAACCTAATAAATACATTTAAGACGAGAGAGAGAGAGAGAGAGAGAGAGAGAGAGAGAGAGAGAGAGAGGAGAGAGAGAGAGAGAGAGAGCCCCGAGTTACAAAATGCTGGGCATAGGTTGTTATTTATTTTCTCGCCGGATGTGGACAGCAACAGCAAGCCATTTTGGGCTCTGGGCGAATCGGCCAGAAAGCTTCTATGGACTGATCGATGCATCTCCCAGCCACCTTCTGCCAATAAACAGGGCGATGTTGCCATATTTCACCTTAACGTTCCGAGCTTCAACCCTGTGAGAGAGAGAGAGAGAGAGAGAGAGAGAGAGAGAGAGAGAGAGAGAGGTGGGGTACGGTAGGGTAGGGTATCGGTCTAGGGTAAAGGTGGGGGTCGGGGGATCTTAGCGACCACATCGCGCGGAAATGCCTTGGCCCTCCTGAAACCCTAATTTGTAATTTTGCAGAGCATTTAACCAAAAACTGTTTTTATTCTACGCTTTATCGGTTGAGTTAAAATAGTTAATTACAAAAATTGACCTTTTCACTCGTAGGCAGGAAAAGGGAAAAAAGTCTTCGGCCATATATTTTTCGAGGTTGGACCTCTCAAGTCTTTTGAGTTTCCAGTTAGGCTGTTTTTTTCTTACGGTGAATTTCGAAGTTCTCGTCAAACTAACGGAAATTCTTTGTTGTTAGTCATTGTTAGATGTTGCCAGACGTTTTTAGATGTTTAAATTAGTGTTGTGTTTTAGCTACGTGAACCTACGAAACCAGACGCGGTCAGAAATGTATATAAAAAGATTTCTTAAGTCTTTGGCTGCTAATATATACCTGGGAGACTGCCTAGCGACACATGGCAACTAGATCATGGGGGGCCGGACGGACCACGTGACTCAATTCGACAGCACAGAGCCTTTTGAGAAATGGGCCGAAAAGTATTAACTTGACCAGTACTAGAACGAAGCCTATCAATCAATTTCCCTTTGCGTTTCAGAAGAAAAAAAGAAAATGCTCTTGGGGTTGATCACTGATTCATTTCGTAGTGATTCGGTTTTGAATCCCAACAAATGGCGAGATTATTAGGCCGGGTTTTTCGTAAACCTCCTTCAGGAGAAAAAGGTGAATCATGGGAGATAATAGCTTCAACGAAAGACATTTAAAAGACGCTTGAATATTCTCGGGGTTTAATCACTGATTCATACCATAGTGATCGTTTTTGAATCCCAGCACATGGCGAGATCATTAGACCGAGTTTTTCGTAAACCTCCTTCAGGAGAAAAAGGTGAATCATGGGGGATAATGCCTTCAACGAAAGACACTTTCTAAAGACACCTGAAAGACGCCGTTAGTGTCTTAAAGGTTAAAGACTGAAGACAAAAAAGGCAAGCCAATTAAGGCGTTGCCTGGAAGTCTCGTCTGGAAGACATTGCGCTCAGCAATTGGAATTCCAGTTAACAGCATCTGGAAGGGGAATCAGAGTGACGTCATTCTTTTTTTGAGAAATGTCGAAGACGATGTTTTAATTCAGCGGAATTGTGTCGCTTGTTTTTTTCTGGCGTCGCTCTCGTTGTTGTTGGTCGGCGTAAGACCAGCTAGCTATATGATGCTTTGGAAAACAATCGTTAGGCCGATGTTTCAGAAAAAAACCTTTAGACGTATGCTTCAAAAAAACGTTTAGACGTATGCTTCATAGAGCAGTCGTTTGACGATGCTTCAGAAAACAACAGTCGTTAGACATATGCTTTAGAGTACAACAATCGTTAGACGTATGCTTCAGAAAACAGCAGTCGTTAGATGGACGTTTCAGAAAAAAAAAACCTTAGACGTATGCTTCAGGGAGCAGTCGTTAGACCGATGTTTCAGAAAACAAAAAACGTTAGACGTATGCTTCAGAGACCATTCGCTAGACCGATGCTTCAGAAAACAGCAATCGTTAGACCGATGCTTCAGAAAACAGAAAACAACAACCGTTAGACCGATGCTTTAGCAAACAATCCTTAGGCCGATGCTTCAGAAAACAACAATTGTCAGACCGAAGGGAACATCTTAAATAGAGAAGAAGAAGAAGAAGGAGGTCTCCGGGCAGCAGACGATAATTAAGAAAATATGCATAAATTGGCGAGGCTTAGAGAAGCCTCTCGGTTGGTCGCTGATTTTGTTTACCGGCTTCACTTCCCATTCTCATTCTTCTTCTTCTCTTCTTCTTTCTTCTCTTCTCTCTTCTTCTTCTTCTTCTTCTTCTTCTTCTTCTTCTTCTTGTTACTGAGGCATTCGAGAATTCTGGACCTGGAACGAAAAGGGGAAAATAAAAGGAGATTTTTTTACAGATTTATTTTTGTGGCGCGTTTTCTTCGTTGAGATAATCAGTGATTAGTAGACAGATTAGATCGTGTTTGATTCCTTATGTTTGTTATTGTTTGCATGCTTATTTTATTAATTTAAAAATGCATGCACTTATTTCAAGTGTGGACATTTTACTAATAATAATAATAAGCCTTATAACCTAGGCATTGTTTAATGTAATTTATTTGTGAATTATTATTATTATTGTTATTATTATTATTGTTATTCTAAAAATGATAATATATGTTCAATATTGATGATATCTTGACAGTTCCAACATAGCTTCTCTGCTCATTTGGCAAAGTTTTTTTCTTATTTGAGATTTAATATTTCTAGTCACATTCATTCATTAATATGTAAATGTATGTACTCCAAGTGACGATTAGAGACGTTAATAAAGAAAACGAAAACGGAAGTTAATGTTTGTTTACAAAATTCCAAGATTATCATTGTTGTCATTTTTTTTTCTCACATAGGTTAAAGTTGAGTTGTCGATGTAGCAAGTGACGGTGTGTATCTGTGTCTTACAGGTTAGGTTGGCCTTGGAGAAGGAGGAGAGAGAGAGAGAGAGAGAGAGAGAGAGAGAGAGAGAGAGAGAGAGGAACCCCCCTCTACTCCCTTCTCCTCCACCACCACCGGTACCATTACACCAACACTGCCACCCGCCACTCTCCCCCCCTCCGCCACTACTACCGCCTGCCGCCGCCGTCAGCTTAGGCCGACCCAACAGAAAACGATGCTGAGAGAGAGAGATGAGAGAGAGAGAGAGAGAGAGACGAGAGATGAGAGAGGACGAGAGAGAGAGAGAGAGAGAGAGAGAGAGCTCAGTCCCGTGTTCTTCGTCGGAGGAGGGGACGAAGGAGCGCGCCAAAACGGAGGCGAGCGGCCGGAGAGATCGCACGCGTCTCGCCCGAGGAGGAACTTTTCCTCGCCCGCCCCCGTGTGTGTGTGTGTGTGTCTCTCTCTCTTTATTTCCCCTCCACGTGCTGCGCCGCGCGTCAGGACACCTCCGTGATGCTCGGGCCAGCAGGTGTGGTGCGCGGCCCCCCTGCCCCCCAGGAGGATGTAGCTAGCCATGGCGAGTGGCTTGCACCACTGCAAGGGCTGCGGCTTGTACTTCGATAGCGCGCGGTCCCTCGAAGTTCACGTTCAGTATCACAAGGGAAAACCTTCTCAGCATGTGGATGGGCGACGAAGAACGCGGGCGGGAGGGTGCGGGCGGCGCCCCGGCAGCGCCCTCGCCAGTGCAGGGGGACCTGATGTCGTTGGGGCGTCTCGAGCAGTGAGAGTGGATTAGTAGTGAGTAACAGTAACGTGCCAAGTGTGAATTCGAGTTCTTCTTCTTTCACGGTTCCTTCGCCGATGCAATACGAGTACAAGATGTCCCCGGGGCGCCAGTCCCCGCAGATGAGTGTGGTGCCACAGGGCCCGCCCTCGGGGCACTCCCTCTCCGTGGGGATTCTCCCAGCCTTCCCCTGGGGGATTCTACCAAGACTACGGGCAACACCAGCCGCCGCAAGCGTCGCCTCAGTTCGGGGGGTATCAGCCCAATTCTTTCATGAACGGCGGCTTCGAAGACGCCCTACTACAACAGGGGACCCACCCCCAGGTTCCACCCCTACATGGGCCGCTCCCCCGTGCCCACTCCTTCGCCAGGTAACTCGCACACCGACATTAAAGAAGAGATGCCCTCTGCGGACACGCCAGAGATCTTGGACCTGGATTCTCAGAAAGTGCTCGGCAGCACCGGCGGCGTCCAGCAACAGCCGTCTCAGCAGCAGCAGCCGCAGCCACAGCAACAGGGCGGCTCGCTGCCTCCGATGTGGAGGCCTCACGAACAGTTCCCGAACCCCGGGTGGCATGGGCCCGTCCCTCGGGGGTCTTCCATCTATGCAACAGTCAGGGTTCTCTCCCGTGCTCCAGCCGTCGCCGCAACATCTTCAGGCCTGGCAGGCCCTTCCTCCTTCCACTCCAGTGCTGCGGCCACAGGCATGGGCGGCTACCACCCGCAGGGCTTCTCCACCACTCCCTCAGGCCATGAGCAGCCCCGGCAGCATGTTTGGCACGCCCACGCCCTCCCCGAGGGAGTCGACGTCGGCGCCCCCCTCGGAATTCGCGTCGAACGTGAAGCGGCCGAAGAGCTTCAAGTGCGAGGACTGTAACAAGTGGTTCACGAGTCACGGCCACCTGAAGAGGCACTACAACACCACCTTGCACAAGAACATGACGAAGCTGAACGGCGGCAACAACACTGCGAGATCCACCCCGGACCCGACCAGACCTCCCATCCTGTCGCCAGGCGCCAAGAGCATCGGAGAGGCTTCCAACATCTCCAGTCAGGACGAGGAGTCCAACCTCTCGGCAGCGGACGCCCTGGACACCCCTCCCCCTCCCACGGGGCTGCAGCAGCCCCCTCCAGCTTACAACCCCCCTCCCACCTCCTTGTCAGGTTATCAGCCGCCAGGAGTGCCAGGCCCTTCCCAGGGGCTACACGCAGCCCCGCAGTATTCACAGACGCACTACCTGGGGGAGCAGCCCCCTACGGCCCCAACATTATATCACGGCCATTTTAGCACAAATCCTACAAGTTTTGGGACGCAGCCCCCTGTGAGCATGGGGGGCGGACCCCCTTTTTACCCGGGCAATGGCAGCAATAATTTCGGTGGTTATCAGCCTCAGGGGGGCCACCAGGGCCCGGGGTTTCATTCCGTGAATGATTTCCCCGGGCAACCCCTGGACGCCTTCAGCACCAGTTCCGTGACCCCTTCCCGTTCTCCTGAACCGGCAGGAGGAGACACGGGATCCGAAGCTTCCATGGACTCGAGCGAGTCGGGCGGGACGAGCGGCAGCGGCGTGGGGTCTGAGGGCTCCTTCAGGTGCCACGACTGCGGGAAGCTCTTCAACCGCATGTGCTACCTGACGCAGCATCGCACCACCTACCACGAGGGGGAGAAGCCGTTCAAGTGCAGCACCTGCGGGAAGCGCTTCCCCGACGAGATGTCCTTCAGCGACCACCAGAGCAAGCACGCCGGGGAGAAGCCCTACAAGTGCGAGGTGTGCCCCAAGCAGTTCAACCACAAGACCGACCTGCGTCGCCACATGTGCCTACACACGGGGGAGAAGCCCTTTTCCTGCGAGCAGTGTGGCAAGGGCTTCATCCGCAAGGATCACATGCTCAAGCACTTCCAGACCCATCGCAAGAAGGCCATGGCTGCCGCCGCCTCCGCCGCCCCTCCTACACACACGCCATCTGGCCCTCCCATGGGGCACGCCCCCCCAACTGGCTTCCCGGGCCACCTCCCTCCGCACCGGCCAGGTGTGCCCGTGGGAGCGATGGCACACCCAGGGCACGGGCCACCGGGTCATCCAGGTCACCCTCCTCACGTCGTGGCAGCACCTGTTTACTGATGATGGCCCAGGTGTGGCCCCGGAGTGGGTAGTGTGGCCCCCCGTGGGTAGCAGTAGCCGGGCCCCGCCACACAAGGCCGTCTTCCCCGCCGGTGGAGAGTTCCTGTGGCCGCCGTCACGACGCCCTACAACTACCTCACGCGGCACCTGACGCCGCCCTGTGATAACCGCGCCAACATTCCTTGCGGCCGCCCCCCCCACCCCCACCCCCACCCCCCTGTGTGCCATACGATAGGAAAGTTCAGTAAGACATAAATATACCTGGGATTAATCCTCCTCTTCCTCTTCCTTTCCTCCTCCTCCTCCTCCTCCTCCTCCTCCTCCTCACTTCCTCATCTCCTCTGAAGTGTATGAAGCATCTATCTATCTATCTGTGTGACCCCGTGGGCCGGCGTGGTGCCTCGCGTATTAACCCCGTGCCTGAGGAGGCCTCTAATTACCTCGCAATGTGTCCTCACCTCGAAACACACCCGCTCTCAGAGGCTCAACACAAAAACTCAACAATAAAAAAGATATTATGTATAAACTTTGAAAAAGAGGGAAAGCGAAAGAAATGGCGTATATATAAAAAAAATATTATATATATATATATACATGCTGCTTGCCACTGACTGACCTTTCGAGTGTAAACAGACAAACAAGTGAAACACGCAGGGCGAGAAGCAGCAGCAGCAGTGTTGCTGATCCGCAGCCATGTTCGCTGTTTTCTTTCCTGAACCGAAACACCCACCTGATCTGAACGAAAGCGTAATGAAAAGAGAAAATGAAAAAGGAAAAAAAAAAAACATCATCTTCATTCTTATGAACTGTGTCGCTGTACCGATAGTAGAAGTACTCAGACATCTTCTTCTTCATCTTTTTTCATTAAGTGTCACTATGCCTTAAAATGTTCTATGCTACTGATATGCAACATTCTGCTGAAAATACGGAGATTTTTCGTGTATTTTTCATTTTGTCAGATTGTGTTGTATGTTCTCACAAAACATTCGAAATGAATCACTGTACTTTTTTTTTTCTCTTCAGAATCTCATTGTGTACATACAAGGTGTTTTTTTTTAAGTTTCTACTCTTAAGTTGTATTTGCTGTAGGATGCTATATTTTTTTTTCTGTTTCGTAATCTGTAATGTTCCTATTAACATTACTTTGTATAGTGAAGTTCCACCAATTGTTATTTTGTATGCTGATATTATTATTAACTCATTTTAAGGATGCAAAAGCCCCCGGAGTCCTAATTAACTTCATTAAACTTCTCTCCCGAAGTTTGTTGATACAAAGTGCAAATTGTCTGCATGACTTTCAAATTCCACGTTCACATTGTGTTCACAATTTCTCGGAAAATTCCACAGCTTTTCAGAAAGATTGGTTTTTTACCCGTTCTGCAATGATCAAGGTTCTTGGTAGTGATTTTTTTATGATTATTATTTTCGCCAATAGCAACACTTTTTTCATGCTTATTTTTTATTGTTATCATTGATCGCAGAACGATCACATTCTGTGTTATCATTGGACTTCTTCATAACATTCCCGAACGTTGGAAAAAATAATGAGAGAAAAACAGAACGTAGTTATGATTTGACGTCGTGTGTGATCGATCTGTGACGGACGTTCGACTGTGTTTGTTTCATTAATGATGATTTTTCGTGTATTTTCGTCACACTCCCTTTTTATACCTCCCACTCCCCCCCTCCCCTTTCCCCCCCCTCCTTTACTGTGCCTACGACAGAAAGACCATTAGTGGATCCCACCAATTTTGCCTGTGTCTAGAAGCCGAGTCTAATCGTGGAGTGACTGACAGTGATTCCACTGAAGTGAAAAAGACTTTAAAAAAGGACCTGGAATCTCGTTCTAGAAACTCGTGAAGAAGAAGCGTTTGTTGACATTCTGATGCAACAAGTGAAATCCGTGATATAATAATTAGTGTGGGGTGACTATGGTGGTCATTACCAAGTGACACGTTTTCTACTGTGTAAATTTTGTGGTTTTAAAGAAAAAAGACAATTTTAGAGTACGTAGAAAAATAACACAGAAGGATTGATTGATAGAGAGATAGAGAGGGAAAAAAAGTTGGAACATATAATAATACCTCATAATTCTCGGTATACCTCAGCATGTGTCAAAAATTATGCACCGAAACCTCAAACAGGGTTTATTGTTTTATGCAATTGATGGGGTTGTGAGAAAGAAGAAGTGATTTACATATATGTTAATTCATAACAGTTATGAAAAATGTTCAATGCGTTGTGTCTGGACAAACTCAGACAGGCAAGCCAGATTAGTTCTCTTTTTTAATATTCCTATTTTTTTTTGGTTGTATGTTAATTAGGACTTAATTATAAATCTATTTTTTCTGCATTGTCCTTTTTGAAATGCATTTCTTTTGCAGGCGACAATGATTTATTATAATTGTGATGTACTGCAATTGTATTTTATTTCTCCATTTTTACTTTTGGTTTTTGTAAGAGCAAATGCCAGATGAATGATAATGAGTGGTCTGGTTTTTATTTTATATATTTTTTCAACTTGTCGTGTCAAAGTCAGCCTTATAAATATGATGCATAAGGTCTACAGTCGGACCTTCACCCAAAAGACACATTGTAACCTTTGTAAAACTTTATATTATTATTTTAAAAAAATTTTAATTTCTTAAGGTTGTATCATAAAGTTTTTGTTTTTCCTTAGTTGCTTTTTAATGGATAAAGTGAGAGAGGACTCTTTGTAATATCATTTTATCAGTAATATTACTATAAATGAAGAAAAAAAAATAAAACAAATTTTAGACATTAGTGATACTCAGATTAGAAGAAGACCTTTTATGTCATCGATCTAGATTCTTTTTAAAAATAAAGAATAGTTTTTGCGAGCGACTTTTGACTCGACCCCTTAGCCTAAGGATGATTTATTCTGAGGGTTTATATACATTCTGAGAGAGTGCTCTAAAGGTGATTTATTCTGACGATTTATATACTAATATTGATTTAATCTGAAGGTGATACATTCTGAGAATTTGTTCTGAAGATGATTTATTCTGAGGATTTGTATCAAAATTGATTTAATCTGAAGGTGAGACATTCTGAGGATTTATACTAAAATTGGTTCAATCTGAAGATGGTACATTCTTAGAGTTTGCTCTAAAGATGATTCATTTTGAGGATTCATACTAAAACTGATTTAATTTGAAGGTGATACATTCTGAGAATTTGTTCTGAAGATGATTTATTCTGAGGATTTATATACTAATATTGATTTAATCTGAAGGTGATACATTCTGAGAGTTTGTTCTAAAGATGATTTATTCTGAGGATTTTTACTAAAATTGGTTTAATCTAAAGGTGAGACATACTGAAAATTTATTCTGAAGATGATTTATTCTGAGGATTTATAATAAAATTTATTCAATCTGAAGATGATACATTCTGAGCATTTGTTCTATGGATGACTTATTCTAAAGATGATTTAATCCAAGGATGACTTATTCCGAGGTTGATTTAATCTAAGGGTGACTTATTCTAAAGATGACTCGAACTGTGAATGATATATTCTGAGCATTTGTTCTAAAGATGATTTAATCTGAGGATGATATATTCCGAGATGATTTATTCTGCAGATGTATTCGGAAGACGATTTTGAGGATTTGTTCTAAGGATGATTTATTCTGAGGATGATTTCATCTGTAGATGATCTCTTCTGAGGATTTGTTCTACGGATGACTTATTTTGAGGGTGGTTTAATGTAATGATGACTTATTCTGGGGAGGGAGGTTGATATTATCTACTGATGACTTATTCCAAAGATGATTTAGTCAATGAATGATATATTCTGAGGGTTTGTTCTAAGGCTGGCTTATTCTGAAGATGATTTATCCTCAGGATTGTATTAAGGATGACTTATTACAAAGATGATTTAGTCTGTGGATGATATATTCTGAGGATTTGTTCTAAAGATGATTTTTTCTTTGGATGAGTTATTCCCAAGATGATTAAGTCTGTGGATGATAATAGGATGACTTATTTCAAGGATGATTCAATCCAAGGGTGATTTATTCTGGTGTCGATTTAATCAGCTGAAGATTTATGTGATTTTCAGTTTTCGGTCTCTTTGAAAAATAACATAAGAAATGTGTTAAAGTATATATATATATATTTATATATATATAAATAACAATTATGTTGCATAAGTTAGAAAGTTAGGCTGCGTTCCCATTGGATGAGAAAACCTGGTTAGTGCTGTGCATATTTATGTGTCAAGTCATAACAGTTTAAAATGGACTGACAGTCTCAATTTCAGTCTATACGAGTTTAAAATGGACTGAACAACTAGTGATAATCACAATATCAGTCTTATCCCAGTTTAAAATGGACTGACACACTGTCAGTCACAATATCAGTCTTATTCCAGTTGAAAATGGACTGACATGCTAGTGGTAATCACAAACTCAGTCTTATCCTAGTTTAAAATGGACTGACACACTAGTGGTAATCACAGTATCAGTCTTATCCTAGTTTAAAATGGACCGACACACTAGTGGTAATCACAAAATCAGTCTATCCAGTTTAAAATGGACTGACACTAGTGGTAATCACAAACTCAGTCTTATCCTAGCTTAAAATGGACGGACACAATAGTGCTAATCACAAAATCAGTCTGTCACAGTTTAAAATGGACTAATACACTAGCAGTAATCACAACATCAGTCTTATCCCAGTTTAAAATGGACTAATACACTAGCAGTAATCACAATATCAGTCTTATCCCAGTTTAAAATGGAATGACACACTGTCAATCACAATATCAGTCTTATTCCAGTTGAAAATGGACTGACATGCTAGTGGTAATCACAAACTCAGTCTTATCCTAGTTTAAAGTGGACTAACACATTAGTGGTTATCACATAATCAGTCTAACCTAGTTTAAAATGGACTGACACTAGTGGTAATCATAAACTCAGTCTTATCCTAGTATAAAATGGACTGACACACTAGTGGTAATCACAAACTCAGTCTTATCCTAGTGTAAAATGGACTGACACACTAGTGGTAATCACAAACTCAGTCTTATCCTAGTTTAAAATGGACTGACACACTGGTGGTAATCACAAACTCAGTCTTATCCTAGTTTAAAATGGACTGACACACTAGTGGTAATCACAAAATCAGTCTACCCTTGTTTAAAATGGACTGACAAACTTCCAGTCACAATATCAGTCTATCCTAAAGTTATTCTTGTACTTCGATTCTCACCAGATAAATATTGTTTTGTATTTTTGAATAACAGTCACAGGAATACCTCGAAGCACGCTGTTATTCAAGAATAAGCTGGTCCTTTGAAGTGTCTGCAACTGAATTGTTAAGCAACACAACGTTTCTCCAAGTCATGTTGCTCAGTTTTGATTTGTGGAGATAAAGTCATTGACATTTATGACAAATTGCACTGGTAACACTTGAAAATTTGAACAATGAATCTCATTGATTGTAAGACAATTCTTTCAAACCATCTTGAATTGGGTCTCACAAGTAAATTGTAAATCCTGGACGATTTACCAATTTGAACAGGATTTGAAGATGGTTAAACAAGTGTCTTTTCCATCTTGAATGGGAGTCTTGTAAATGTACTGTAAATCCAAGAATACTTACCATTTGAACAGGATTTACAAATGGTTAACAATATGTCTTTGCCATCTTGAATGGGAGTCTTATAAGGAAGTTGCAAAACGCGGAGTATTTACCATTCCGAACATGATGAGGTAAAAAGGAATTATGATTGTGATGAAATTCTTGTATGAACCCAGTTTCCATGGAACACAAGTTTTAAGACAAGCATCAGTGATGATGTTACTATAGCTGCTGGTAAGGTTATGAAAAACACTCACCAAGGCTGTTCTTTACCAATGCATAAAACTAAAAAGAGTTATCATCACGAAGCTATTTTAATGAAGCTGGTACTTTTATTCATAATAATATACAGGTTAGTCTGCCTTTATTCCTGAAGAATATGACTTAACCAGTAATGACACTTTCACACTGATGACACAGTCAGTGATGCCCACTTAAGAAGATAATGGTATCCTTGACCACTGAATCCTACAAATGTGGCATCCTTCGCAGGATGCAACTGGGCCTAACCGTTCCTGGGCCTTCAGGCTTCTTACCTGAAGGTCCCAGGCTAACATCAGGCTGAACAGTCTCCCTGAGGATGTCTTGCAGTTGGAACTTTAGAACTACCAGAGAAGATGCAGTGGAATACTACCCTATTACAGTTCAACCTGCATTCTGATATTTTACTTAAAGTTTTATTTATTGATTTATTTGTTAATTTATCTGGTTTTTCTAATAACTATCTGTATTTCCCATTACTTCTGTTACTTCTTTCGAATGACCACCACAATATTCTTTGGAAGCTTGAATTTATAAAGTTAATATACTCTGTGGGCTTGTTCCATATGAATAAGGTTCATCTTCTGAATAATAATAATAATACTAATAATAAAAACTCTTAAAAAAACAAACCACTCTAAGGATGCATTGGTACCAATGCATCACAGGCTCATGTTTAGCCATTCACTTGTATGTTGATGAATGCAAGAACATTCGAGGGATGTAGGACATAAGTAAGGTTCCATGAGACTTTGAAACACTAAATTTTGTCTCTGAAAATCAGATTTTCAGAGAGGAAGTATTTGGTGAGGCGTCTGAGCTGCAAAATCTTCGTTATTTACTGGGGAGGTCTTGAATCCAATTCAAGCGAAGATGCAATGCATTACCGCCCTGAAGCAATTCTCCTTGTATTTTATAATTCACTTACATTTTTATATGTTTATTCAGTTTGTTAATTTATTTTTTTTCTTTTTTTGACGCATGATCTGTTCTTTCTTTATTTCCTATTATTACTTTTTGTTGCTGCTTTCAAATGAACACCATAATATTCTTTGGAAGCTTAAATTTCAAGTCAATGGCCCCTGTGGTGGGCTTGTTCCATCTGAATAGGGTTCATCTTCTGAATAATAATAACAATAATAATTTAAAGAAAATACATCCAAGCTACAGTATACCTTGTAGTTACTGCAGGACACTGAACTGATTACAGAATACACAGTAGCTAAGCCACTGAAATGGTCCGAGAGAGGGTGTGACAGACCCATTTGATTTGCAATGACCCTTTCCAAGTGTTTTAATATTTTCTGATAATACTTTCCGTATTAAACTGGTTACTGTATACCCCTAGAATTCGGTTTAGACCAGACACTCGCCATTAGGAGTATTGTACGAAGGTTTCTCGTCTTCCGGTAGGTGGATTTTGAGTCGTCATTGAGGGAAATTGTCGTCGGAACTGGAACTGGTAGGAAAACTGTGCTTAATTCTCGTTCATCTCGGTGTAACAACAAGCGGAGCAACCGAACCTATTTCCGTCGTGTACGGGTATACAATACCCACAGCGGCAGCTTAGCTTCTTGAATTCTCGTACTTCATATATATATATATATATATATATATATATATATATATATATATATATATATATATATATATATATATATATATATATATATATGCACACATATATATATGTATGTACAGTATATATATCACTGTGGAGAACAGAATATTTATAAAGCCTGATGGCAAAAGATAACCCAAAATGTAAAGAAAAAAAAGCAAAAAATGCGCAGAAGTTCTCTGTACAGCATATAATCAAGGCCACCGAAAATGGAACTATCTATCGGTGGTTTCGGTATAATGCTGTATGAGCCGCGTGGTGGCCTGTCCTATATCGTTGCCAGAAGCACGATCATGACTAACTTTAACCTTAAATGAAATAAAAACTACTGAGGCTAGAGGGATGCAATTTGGTATGTTTGATGATTGGAGGGTGGATGATCAACATACCAATTTGCAGCCCTCTAGCCTCAGTAATTTTTAAGATCTGCAAGTAACAAAGTAGCAACAACATCGCCTGCCTCAGGAACGCTGTATAGTGAGTGCCACACTTCCCAGCCCCACTGCAAAGTGTCAGAAGTGCCAGGGAGTGCCATTCCTTGGCACCTGAACGTTAAGCTTATAAGTGGGATGAGAAATTAGCCTGTGTCATGACACCGATTTCCCGAGAAGTAAAGTTGCGAAGAAGATTAGAGAGAGAGAGAGAGAGAGAGAGAGAGAGAGAGAGAGAGAGAGAGAGAGAGAGAGAGAGAGAGAGAGAGGATTAAAAGGCGAGGAGAAAGGTCAAGAAAAGGAGGTAAGTGGATCATGGGTGGCAAGAGGGGGAGGGGAAAAAGGAAGAAGGATGAAAAAGGAAGGAAGGAGAGACCTACATCCGGCTGAAGAAATCTGACTCTTGGGTTCTCGAATCGCCATTGAATCGATTCACAATGCGTTTATCCTTGTCCTCCTCCTCCTCCTCCTCCTCCTCCTCCTCCTCCTCCTCCTCTTCTTCCTCCTCCTTTTCGTCTTCTTCCTCCTCCTCCTCCTTCTCTTTGTCTTCTTCCTCCTCCTGCTCTCCTCTTCCTCTTCTTCTTCTTCCTCCTCCTCCTTCTTCTTCTTCTTCTTCTTCTTCTGAATCGATTCACAATGCGGTTTATCCTTGTTTTCCTCCTCTTCCTCTTCTTCTCCTTCTCTTCCTCCGCCTCTCTCTTCCTCTTTTTCTGCTTCCTCCTCTTTCTCCTCCTGCTCTCCTCTTCCTCTTCTTCGTTCTCTCTTCCTCCTCCTCCCCCTCTTCTTCTTCATCCTCCTCCTCCTCCTTCTTCCCCCTCCTTTTCTTCCTCTTTCTCCTCTCTTCCTCCTCTTCCCGATCCTCTTCTTTTTCCTCCTCCTCCTCCTCCTCTTCCTCATCTTCTTCTTTTTCTTCTTCTTCTTCTTCTTCTTCCTCTTCTTCTTCTTCCAAGCTCGAGTCCAGTCATGTGTGAAGATCAAGAAGGGGTCATTTCCCCCCTTCGTCGTCTCGTACCTTGAAACTTTTATATACAATTACGCTAGAGAAGAAGAAGAAGAAGAAGAAGAAGAAGAAGAAGAAGAAGAAGAAGAAGAAGAAGAAGAAGAAGCAGAAGCAGAAGAAGAAGAAGAAGAAGAAGAAGAAGAAGAAGAAGAAGAGATTAGAAGATTTACACCCAAAAACAGTAGACGGTGTGCATGTGTTGTTGACCCCCAACCCAGCGCCCCCGCTGTGCATTGCATTCGGGGTCTTTTTTTCCTTTATGGGACTAAAATCCAGAGAGAGGAGCTTTCCAGGTTTCCAGGATTCCAGGTTCGGCTTCTCGACGAGCGGCGACCGGAGTAGTCGAGGACTTCCACTCCACACGTCCCCAGTCAACCTGGAAGAGGAAGTTGTTTGTGAATTTTTTTTTTTTTGTATTTTGCGTAAACAAACATATCAAGTTTTTACGCACTACTAGACCGATAGAAGGATACGCTAGTTTTACTTGAACTTCAGCCATGATTAAAACAACGGAGAATTTCGTTCACCAATAGATATTTTTTCTTTAAATCACGTAGAAAACAAACTTTACAATCAGAATAAGATTAATATTCCTACAAACGATATAATATCTGAAATTGGCAGAAAAACTAACAAAATTTAACGAAACATTTTGAAACCCACAACTATCGTTCGGTGAAATCAGAGGATTGAAGTACGGAGCACGTTGATCTTCTTCCAAATCTCCATGACTGTGACCATTTACCCGTGCTATTGCATTCGAATATTTATATTTAAGACTTAAATAATTAAATTAATATTGATATCTATAGATGTTTGCTTTAATCTAAAATAAGGAATATGATTTCCTCCGTATTTGAGTGATTCTGTTCGTCATGACGTCACGCATCGTGTGGGCGGGATGCATTTTCCCCGAGATGTAACCGAGTACCGACACCCTTCCCTGAAAAAAGCGGGACGCCATATCTTAAAAACTAACCATAGAATTTTCTTGAAAAGAATCTCACTATGTTTCCCAAACCCAAATTACAATGGGGCACCAATATTTGTTCAACTTAATCTATTCTAGGGGCATGGAAAAAACTCTGGAATTTGCGGGCGGGAAACCAAACCATTTAACATAAATCGGAAGGCTGTCAACTTAATCGAGACGGGTCTTTACTGTTGGCGTCCCAGAAAACACGGAAAGCTCTAAATAAATTACGTGAAGAAAAGGTTATGTGGGTAAGTGTCGAATAAAAAAAAAAACTAAAATGTAGAATTTAAACAAGTAAAAAATGGGCGTTTCTTCGGCGCAATCGAGTGTTCTGTACAGCTGCTACAGCGTATAATCAAGGCTACCGAAAATAGATCTATCTTTCGGTGGTCTGGGTATAATGCTGTATAAACCGCGGCCCATGAAACTTTAACCACGGGCCAGTGGTGGCCTATCCTATGTCGTTGCCAGAAGCACGATTATGGCTAACTTTAACCTTAAATAGAATAAAAAAACTGCTGAGGCTAGAGGGTTGCAATTTGGTGTGTTTGATGATTGGAGGGTGGATGATCAACATACCAATTTGCAGCCCTCTAGCCCTAGTAGATTTTAAGATCTGAGGGTGGACAGAAAAAGTGCGGACAGAAAAATTTTCGAAACTGAGGCATGCCACCTATTTGGTTCGTGAAACACTAACACAAGTTACTGCAGTTTCAGAATGATTCTTCAGTGCTTTCCACGAGTATACTCGTATAGGGGATCCCATTTGCAGTATCTGCGAAATCAGTAGTAAGGCAAGGGAGCATCTATCATTTTTCTTAATTTTGTATTTTTGCAGATACTGCAGTCTTCCATTTTAGGGCAGCATTATCCTGAAAACATCCGACGTCACGGATGAGCGGAAGAATGACTGCAGCAGCCGTACGGGGATGGATGGCTGCCAGTGGTCCAGGGGAGCTTACAGAAATAGACGCACAACTGAACAGTCCCCAATACATTTGCGTTCTAGAGGAAGCTTTGGTGCTATTCCCCGACCAAGAACCATTGTGTAACTCTTCTGTCCATGATGCCCAAATTATAAAAGAATGGTTCAGCGAACATCCACACGTGGTCAGAATCGAATGGCCCGCAAAGTCACCTGACCTAAATGTCAATGAAAGTATTTGCGGTTTTATTTTACTAATAAAGGGAATGCAAGTAATACCAAGACCAGGAACCACTTAGTAAGACATGCCAAGTCAGTCTGGGAGGTCACTTGTTCCTAAAAGTTTCGAAAGAAACATTTGTGAAATAACAAAGTTCAGTGTCTAAGAGATTATATATTAATTGACAGTAGGGGTTCATACTTGAATGCGGTTTTGGGGGGTGGGGTGGGCGGGGGGGGCGCGCACAATGGAAGACTTACTGTAATGTAACCTTATGAAAATAACATCATATCCTCGGAGACATTCAACGTAAAAATGCGTTGTTGCGTCACATCTCACGAATCATTACGACGCAAGCAAAAATCTGTTGGTGTAAATCTGTTGGTGCAAAACGTAAATCCCGCTTGCACGAAAGGCTTGTTTTCGGTCGCGAGGGGCCGATGGAGACGGCTATTAAAACCGATCACATATGGGAATGCAAGACGAGAAGTCCCCACGTGTATGTGTGTGTGTGTGTGTGTGTGACATCAAGGGGGATGCGCACGGATCCCGTTCGTCATTTGTCTTGAATTTCTACCAACAGGAGAGACGATCTTTCGCCTTCGGGGAGTCGTTTGCACGCCGGAGATGTTTTCAAGTTCAAGTTTCTTCCTGTTGTCATGGAGTTCGACAGAGGACAACAGTATTCTCCAGTTTTCACTTAAGCCCTTCTGCTTCTTAAATTCCTGTTTCATTTTTCGGTTTTTTAAAAAAAAAACTTCTGCGTTTTGAGTATCTGTTTGGCCTTTTTAGTTTTCTGAAAAGAAAAACTATTGTGCCGGCTTTGTCTGTCCGTCCGCACTTTTTCCTAACTGCACCTTTTTTCCGTCCGCCCTCAGATCTTAAAATCTACTGAGGCTAGAGGGCAGCAAACTGGTATGTTGGTCATCCACCCTCCAATCATCAAACATACCAAATTGCAGCCCTCTAGCGTCAGTAATTTTTATCCTATTTAAGGTTAATGTTAGCCATAATGGTGCGTCCTGGCAACTATATAGGACAGGCCACCACCACCAGGCCGTGGTTCAAGTTTTATGAGCCGCGGCTCATACGGCATTGTACCGAGACCACCGAAAGATAGATCTGTTTTCGGTGGCCTTGATTATGCGATGTAAAGAAAACTCTATTCCGCCGAAGAAACTTCGGTGCATTTTTTACTTGTTATTGATGCTATCAAGTTTAAATGTATTCTCGTGTCCTCTGGAATACTGTCAATGTCGTAGAGTTAGACAGAGGATAAGATATCCTCCAGTTATCACTTAAGCCTCTTCTGCTGTCCTAAATTCCCGTTTCATTTTTCGGTTTTCAAAATTGTCAGATTCGAGTTTGTTCTTGAGTTCTTTGGGCATATTCTGCAGTTATCACTTGAACCCTTCTGCTCTCTTCAATTCCTGTCTTATTTCTTTAATTTTTTTTTGAGAAACTTCTGCGTTTTAAAGATCCGTTTGGACCTAATGGGTATGTTACCAAGTTCATGTTATGATAACAGGTCAGTGTTGAACTTTGAAACTTAAAAAAAAAAATAAGTAGAAAATGTGCCTAAGTTTCTTATGCGCAATCGAGTTTTCTGTATAGCCGCGACCCTTGAAACTCAACGACGGCCCAATGGTGGCCTGGGTAGTTGGCACCTATGACGATGCCAGAAGTATGATTATGGCTAACTTATCTTAAATAAAAAGAAGAACTACTGAGGCTAGAGGGATACAGTTTTGGTATGTTTGATGATTGGAGGGTGGATGATCAACATACCAATTTGCAGCCCTCTAGCCCCACCAGTTTTTTAAGATCTGAGGGCGGACAGAAAAAGTGAGGGCAGAAAAAAGTGCGGACAGAAAAAGTGAGGACTGAGAGACAAAGCCCTCACAATAGTTTTCTTTTACAGAAAACTAAAATCCAAAAATTGGAGACAATATATATTTAAGAAATCCGCACTCAGCTTCGGAGCTCAATCCTCCACAGTGTTGAGACACTGCAGAAAGAGCACAACGTTCGCGGAACTGTTTGTGGATTTTCAAAAATATAACTTGTTCTCCAATTTGTATTTTTTTTCAAATTCATGTTTTCATGTTACTTTTGGCCTTCTAACACTGGGATCTGTGAGGTCATTCAGCTCCGGAAAAGAAACAGAGTAAGTATAGGTTTGAAAGGTGTAACTGGAGGAAAATCTCTTGCAGTTGCCACTATGAAATAATTGTTAGGAGAGGGGTGGACAGCAAGATGGAAGAAAGGCAATATGAATGGAGGTACAGTCAAAGGAATGACGTTGGAAATAAGTTTCCCTTACTTACATTTTTATCTAATTGTCTTATTTTGCTAATTTCCTTTTTAATAAGCGGTCTCTTCTTTCTGTATTTCCCATTACCTTCTGTTACTTCTTTCAAAGGAACACCTTAATATTCCTTTGAAGGAAGCTTGAATTTCAAGTCAAAGGCCCCTGTGGTGGGATTGCTCCATATGAACAGGACTCCTCTTCTGAATAATAATAATAATAATAATAATAATAATAATAATAATAATAATAATAATAATAATAATAATAATAATAATAAATTGAAAAGATCTCAGCACGACATTGTTTTGTCAACAAGGTATGAGAACTCGGTTCTATTTTTGGGTTTGTCCTTGGAAATAATCCCTTGAGGTCGAACGTCCTATCCTCGCTTTTCTGAAAGCTGCGATCAGTAAAGAGGTTTAGGAACACACCGCAACATCTTTCCTCCCCTTACGTAGTCCTAATTTTGACAAGGCACTGGTTTAGATGTTTTTACCTGAGAGAGAGAGAGAGAGAGAGAGAGAGAGAGAGAGAGAGAGAGAGAGAGAGAGAGAGAGAGAGAGAGAGAGTTCAGTGACCATTTCTGCTTGGTATTATCACCAGCAGAGCTGATGGAGAGATACAAAAAGAGATAGAATCCTTCGGATCTTCGGAGAGGCCAACTTATCCTGAGGTGAAGGAGATTTTGGGGGGCAAAAGAAAAAGTAATGTCCCATCATTTAATCTTAAAGAAATGTACCCTGCGCCATTCCTTTTTTTT